>PVIH01010395.1:0-75690 GCA_004025045.1 Sigmodon hispidus | reverse complement strand
AAAAAAAAAAAAAAAAAAAAAAAAAAAAAAAAAAAAAAGAAGCCAGTGAGGAAAAGAAAAGCTGCTTAGTACAGAGGGGGAGGATGGTGAATCAGTTCATGGAAGAAAACAGGGTCGTGAGAAATTCATGAACACATGATTCTATAATGGTATGCTTCTGCCATGAGAGAGTTTGAATATTTCCATATAACAAAATGATTTAAAGACACTTTGCTTCTCAAATGTATGTAGTGTCTGGATTTGTGGTCTTTGCCTTAATCAGATAGAAGCTTATCCAATTGCACAGAGCTCAACTCGATTCCTAACCTGCCCACAAGTACAGGAGGGGGCTGAGGAAACCGGCAGAGCTGAAAGCCAGGATCTGAGTTCTTCCCACATCATTCTTATCTAGGGAAAGGGATTGGAATAATGTTTATAGTGGAGAGATATAATAGGATGAATTCTATGGACCATTAACAAATAAATGAACTATAACATCCAAAAAAATATACTCCATCCTCCACACTCAGAGGCTTCAGTGACTCAGAATAAGTCCATTGTGTGAGCCTGTGTTTATATCAAGACAGTGAGTGTTAGGTGTGCCTATATTTGTTATAATTTTGTAGCATATTCAGAACCTAAATATTTACAAACAGAGAATAGAGCTCAGCTGAAGGTTCTGAAAAGTCCTAGTTATTATGACCTGTAAGAAGATAAGACTCTCCTGATGACCCCGGATGATCTGAAAGATTAAGACAGACCCTTCCCAAGCTCTTCCTGGCCTTTTCTAGCTGCTGCTGAACATTCAAGGTCATTACTTCTAATATTAACACTTCAACATTTGTATAATTCTTACCTCATAACATAAGAAATGCTCATACATTGGGCACCAACTACATACATTACAACTAAGACACTTAGTGTAACTTATCCCTTTGATGTTCATATTAAACTAAGGTCACCCATGTTTAACCAAAAGATCCTGTTCAGCCATGTAAAAGAATGCCTGTGTGCTCTATAGCCACTTAGAGTTCTTTTGCCATGGTAACAATGGACAGACGTGAGACTGAAGCATTCACACAATCAGATAATCTAAGTGATACATTTTTATAACTAATGCTTAATTTTTGTGGTGTTTTGAATGGGAATTTCATTCAATCTTATTTATCACTTAATGTAATAATGGGAAGAAATAAAAGTGTCAAATTTATTAATAAATGTGGCTTGTTGGTAGGTCACATTTACTGAGTTGAAACAAACAGATGTTACTTAATGTTTTATTTAAAGATACATTTATAAAATGAAGAGCCAGATCTGGCACTGTGAGTTTAAAATTAGTTAAATAGGCACTAATGTTGAAATCTTGGGAGAATCAATCTAAGTTCCAGAAGTTAATCATCTGTCCATCAACAAATGATCCCAGAAGTGCTCTAGAGAACTCAAATAGCTTAGATGTATTTTTATGCTTCAATACTTAGTTAAAGTGGAGACAGGGAGAATGATAAGTTCTTAGGACTATCAGGCTATGTTTTGGCGTTGACATATTAAAGTGAAAATATATGAAATATTTTCTCTGATGTACTCAAGTCAATGACCATCTAGAGGTGGGCCTCCTTCTGAGGTCAGGTTAATTCAATGATCCCTGTCTCTTGTCTCTCCTTTTTCTGACATTTTATTTGATGACCCTCTACTCCTTATATATGTTACCATCATTAAGTAGCTGCTGATCTGTGGGTCCTACACCATGATACCTAGGGGGAAATGGAGAGAAGCATTCTGTTGCATGATTACTAACAGTCATTCTGAGAATTGCCTGATAGGAACATTTAGGTCCTATGACCTTTGTGAACTTGAAGATAGAGGCACCTTCTCCCAAGGTGCTCATGTGAGAAAGTAATCAAAAAATAGAGTAAGTCCTGATAGAATGAAGAAAAACAGAACACACAACTAACTAATGGCCTGATATTGTAGAATATTATTTTAAGATGTATTACTTTTGTTTATGTTGCATTTGTTTGACTCTGGGAAGCTGTGTTACTGTGCCCGTCTAAAACACCTGAGGGTCTAATGAAGAGCCGAACAGCCAATAGCAGGGCAGGAGAAAGGAAAGGTGGAACTGGCACACAGTAAGGAGAGAGAGAAGGAGAACTCTGGGAGGAGAGGAAGAAAGGGTGAAAGAACAAAAAGATAAGGATGCCAGAGGCCAGCCACCATGTCTCATAGTCAGCCAGGGAGTAAGAGTGAAAGTAAGACTATAGAAGTAAGAAAAAAGATGGCACAGAGGCAAAATGTAGATGGGATAATTTAAAGTTGTTAAAAGCTGGCTAGAAACAAGCCAAGCTAGGACCAGGCATTTATAACTAAGAATAAGCCTCTGTGTGTGATTAATTTGGGAGCTGGGTGTTGGGCCCCTTTTTTAAGAGCAAAAGCAAACAATAGCTTGACCTTTTGGGGCTTCTGAGGCCCCTGTCATAGGTGGATTCAAAGACAATAGGTATCAGAATGTAAAAGAATAGACAGGAGTCAAAATGAGAGATGATTTTCTATTTAATTCCCCCTCTTGTTCAGCACTTCTAAGTGTTTTCCTTTTTTTGATACCAGGGAAAGACTCATGAAGGACAATTCAGCTGTGTTCCTATCAAGCATATGCTATGGCAACAAAGCAGTAAAACAGGGTTTATCTTTGTCTTCATAGAATTTGGGATTGCAGTTCTACTATCCAGAACATATTATCTTATATGTCAGCCATACTTCTAAATCTCTTGAAGGCAGTAAATGTTTATAGGCTTCTAGACACCTTTGGAGTGCAACATTTCTTTCCTACCATACAAAAATCTGTGTTGTAAGTTATAGTGCCAAATGTCTTACAATTAGAATTGCTCATGGGGAGAGTCCCACTGAGGGGCTGCCTACATCATTGTTGCTTTATGAGCTTCCCTGTGGACAGTTGTCTTAATAACATTGAGGTGTGAAGACCTGCCTACTGCGGGCAGAACTGCTCTCTGGCCTTGGGATTCTAACATAAATAAAAAATAGAAATATTGCTGAGCCTTGAACATGAATGCATTAATTTCTCTCTGCTTTTGAATGTGGATGTGATATAACCAGGTGTTATAACCAGGTGTTAAGTTTCTTGATGTACCCATTTTGATGGTAACCTGTAATTGTGAGCTCAAATAACCCCATTCTGGCTTGGGTTATTTTTTGTAACATATTTTATCACAATAATGAAGAAATTAGTATAGATACAAAAATAAATATCAATTATGGTTAAGAACACTGTATATGTCATATAGTTTATCTACCCTAAAATAAAATAAGCCAGTTGAATAAAAGAAATTTCACAACTAGAGCCGTCTTAGCACCTGTTAGTCTTATAGTCTTCATCACATGGTTTGCTTATTATTTTCTTGTGGCCACTTGAGTCTTGGCAAAGGTTGAAAGAGCCTGCTCACTCCTTCACTCGTACTGCTCTTAACCAGTTGAACACAGTAACAATACAGAGATGATATGTAAGGCTCTAGTGGTTATTCTAATGTTACTTATTTCTGACCCCAAAAAGCCAGTGGTTCCAAATCAGAACTGAAAGAGGTGATATGTCTGATTCTGCAGTGACAGAGATCCCCAGGGTTCCAAACTTGGAGATGAAGAGGAGGCAGTTAAGATGCACACAGAAAAATGCAATGCAACTGAAGAATCCCCCTTCATAAGGTACACCATACAGAAGGGGAGAGCAGAAGCATTGGCATTGAAAAGCTCACCAGCACGTGGAGAAAATAATGCACCTAAGCAGCAAAAGACACAGACTGTGGTGCATACTTTTCTTTGATAGGGATGATCCCTCAGGGTTGCCAGAGCTCAAGGGGAAGTATACAGTGCCATCTTTTTTATAAAGAAAAGTTTCATTGAAACACAGCAATGCTGAATTATCTCGACAGAGCTTGGCATCCAGGGGTCATGTGCAAGCAGAGGGTTGACCAGAAGGTATAAACCAACTTTTAAACAAGGTCCATTGCTCTGTACATTAGGCCAGGGATGTGTGTATGTATGGGTAGGGGAGCATGCATTTGTAAGTGCAAGTGCCTGTGGCAGCCATTGAGGGACATCATATCCCAAACAGAACTGTAGTTACAGGCAGTTGTGAACCTTTAAAGTGGGTACTGGCAACCAAACCTGGGCCCTTTGCAACAGCGGCATGAGCTCTTAACCACTGACCATCTGTCCTGTCCCTGTCCTACACTGCTACTCCTTACATCCCTCTTTCTCTGGATCTCACATTGATTTTCAGTCTATGGCTACACCTGTTTCATCTTGGCTTTGTCTTCATCTCCCCACCACGAGCCCCTCCAATTTCTCTGTATATTTCATGAACTCCCGACTTTCACTGCTAAATACCATCTCTCAAGTCTCTGAGGCCTCCATGAAGTGATGGTCTGGTTCTTGCTAAACTCCTTTACAGATAGATGTAGGACTAGAAGAACAGAAGCCAAGTCTGCTTTGGAAAACATGTCCTGACTTCCTCCCCTTTCACTTTCAAGCAGAACCTGAACTCTTGGAAGGTCCCAGGGATCACTTTTGGGTTATCATGTGATCCACACATGTTGCTCCAGTTGTTCCACCTCACTATGAACATCCTTCAGGTATTGGCAGGTAGCTTAGAGCTGTTCTTGGTCTTCCTCCAGTGTGGTCCCCTCATAGCCTGAGCATCACTGTGGCCCCCTTGCTTTGGGGAACTTTCCTTTGCTCAGTGTAGCACTGTGCTCTGCATGTGATGTCTTTAATGCAGAAGGACTGTAGACCACTCCCTGTTCATGCTGGGAGTGCCTCTGTCTCTAAGAAGGCAAGATCATGCAAGCATTTCTGCTCCCACATCATCCTAAGATAATTCACCACAGGCTCATCATTAGCTGTGATAAAGATCACCTCAGGAGAGAGGCCTGCAGCTTCGCATCTATGCTAATTAAGTTTCAGCTCTAAAGAATGCTAACCAGTTATGACCTTTAGACCTGCAGGCTCTCTTCTATCTCCATCTTCAGGCAAATGGATTAGCCACCGGTGATGTAAAATGTTTTGTTTCATGTTGGTTTCCAGTGTGTGGAGGCAAACAGAATCCTTCACTGTAAAAACAGAAACAAACGTTTTGTTTTGCTTTAAATACAAATTTACCATATCCAATTAAAAAAAAATAGTGTTTATGCTGTAGAGAGAGGGCAGCATGCAATCCAGACATTAGACTGACTGGGGTAGCATATAGCCAGTGTCGGTCTCTGGCCTGCTTACACATGAGAGAGCTCCCTGTTGCAGTTTCTCAGGATCAAAGAGAAATTCATCACAGTGATTCTCCAAGGTCCCACATAACTATCTCAGTGCTTTCTACAGGAATTCATCTCAGATTAAACTCAAAGCAAGAAAAAGGAAAGAGGGAGGATTGCTGAAGCCACCTTTCAGACTCTAGACAAATGCTTTACACACCACTTGCTCTAACTACTCTCAAACACATGACCTATTAGGGGTATTATAGATTCCTGTAGCTAGCTTAAGATCACGTGCTCTGTGAGAGGAGACCCTGGAAACAGTGAAGAGGTCAGCTGCCACAAATGCTGTGGCTTACTGTTAACAGATGAGCAAGGACTTACAAGGAAGAGCTGGGCATGTATGTATAGTACTCGCGTGTGTCTATACATATGTCACTGATGTACAGAATGTTGCTTTGGGTTGGAGATGCTTAGCCCGTGAGTTCCTGTATTGATGACTTGACCATAAATGCAGCAATGCTGAGGTTGTAGGAAGTCCCATGAGTGGTGCCGTGCCGAGGTACAGAGAATTCTGTCAAAAGGGAATGTTGCTCTTTTAGTGCATGCTGTAGTTGCTGTTGCAAGAGCCAGTAGTTAAGAGAATGTAAGCTAATGCTTCAGGCATCTGACCACTCAGCTCTCTGTGTTCCTATGTCTCCCTTGCTTGGGTTTCCACTATAAAGCCAGCTACCACACACTCTCCCCAGACACTGACAAACATGCTGACCTAATTTTGAATTTTCAACACCCAAAGCTATGATTTTGAAGTTGGTACAGAAAAGTAAAATGTGACCAGAGACAGTAGTATTTTCTGTAAGTCATTACCCACTTCAGCCTATCCTTACTTACCAAGCCCCAGTTATGTGAATACCCAAAATTAATACAAGCTTGAATTTGAAGTGTTCCCTAGCATTAAAAGAGAAGAGGTGACTGGGATGTAGATGATCAAAGACAGAAATGAAGCCAGACTCGGGATATTCTGTGTTTATATGTATTTCATTCTTGAGACTGTTGGGCTGGGCAAATGCTATCTATCTATAGGAAAGAAATCTTGTTTTCCAAGCTAGGAAGATGTGGAGATGGAGTCACTCTGGCTAGAATGAGGTGCAGTGGTACAGCTACCTAAACATCGTTTTAATGAGTTGAACACTGTAGCTGCTCAAATGCTGGAGGATTTTTGTAATCATTGCATGTCTTACAAGGCAACACTGATGCACAGAAGCCATGTCTTGTGAGTTAGCATAGCCTCCATCCCATTCTTAAGATCTGGTAGTCAAGGAAACATTGTCAAGCCTTTGTTTACATTGTTTGCTGACTTTCAGGGCTAGATACCCCCATCATGGCAGATTACTGATACACCACCAGGCAGTTGGGAGACACATCATATGCAAATATTCAGTGTGCCTCAAGAGGGCCTAGGTGACCATAAACACAGAACAATGAATAAGAAATAAGGTTTAGATGATTTATCTTTATTTCTGATTCATTATTTTTTTCTTGTTTCTATAACAAATTATCATATAGAAGCTGTTTTCAAAGGGCAGGTTTGTTTTTTACTCACTGGTGCAGTTTATCAAAGCAGAGAAGACTCAGTGACAAAACCTTATGGTGGCTGGTCACATTGTATCCATACTCAAGAAGCAGAAGAAACACTGGTGCTGGCTGTCTCTCTTTCTTTTAATTCAGTCTGGGAACAGCTCATGAAATGGCGCTGCCCACAATAGGAGAGGATTTCTCTCTTCAACTTCATTTAAAAACTTACTCACACATGCAGAGGCCTAACCCTAACCCTAACCCAAGGGATCCTGTCAATTGATTATCAGTATTAACAATTACAGATTATACATACATCTAAAATTCATTTAACTAAAAATCTACGTAATTAAATTTTTATTTACTTATGTGAGTATGTTGAGAGTATATACAGGTACTTGCCAAGACACATATGCGGAGCTCAGGAGATACCTGTAGAAGTACGTTGCCTTCTTCCAACTGGAAATTAAACTCAGGTCAACATTCATGGTGGCAACTACCTTTACCTGTATTGGAATTCAGGCCCTATTTAGGGAAGCTTTAGTAGCTCCTGAGAATCAGAACCCCTGCGGGGCATGGCCAGAATCAACTGAGACTTTGGGAACACTGACCTCCCTTCCTGTTTTATTTCTTTATTCTCAGGGAGCAGATCCATTCACCCAGTGTCAGACATTTCACTCTCCAAGAATTATCTTAAGGTTCCATTTGTATTGTGACTGTTCATATAACCCACAATAAATATTAACCCTTTATATAATATATTACAGATATATATTTCTATGTGGGGCACGAGATATTGTAGAAATATTTGGCACTGAGCCATCCTGCCAGCGCATAACTTACAGTTTTAATTGTGTCTATTATGGGCATTATTTGGGAATATCTTAGTTTGTAAGTATGGCTCCTATAGACTCCCGTGTTTGAATGCTTGGCCAATAGGGAGTGGCACTATTGGGAGGTGTGGCCTTGCTACAGGAAGTGTGTCACTGTGGGGATGGATGGGCTTTGAGGCCTCTGAAAACTCAACTCAGTTTACTCCCTGCTGTCTGGGAATCAAGATGTAGAACTCTCAGCTCCTGCTCCAGCACCATGTCTGCCTGCATGCTGCCAGGTCCTACCACAATGATAATGGACTAAACCTCTGAAACTGTTCTCCTTTATGTGAGTTGCCACAACCACAGTATCTCTTCACAGCAATTGAAACCCTAAGATAGAAAAATTTCTCAAATTTTAACAACGTGCTTTTCTGAGCCTATACAGTCTACTGATTATCAGTGTTGTTTAATAAGTGTAATTTGGCTGAAAAAGAAGAAATACACTGTCAAATACTGTTAGTTTTCATGGCCTCTGCAGATCTCTCTGACTTGCTCGTATTGTATCTATGTTCTGAGGCACTGGCTGATGGAAAAGATTCCATGACTTTGTTTGAGGGCAGGGATGAAAGCTGATTAAAGAGAAGCTTCCATGAAGACAAAACTGAAAAATCTTGACTCTATCATGTATTAGAGGTGTTGAAACACGGGAGCGGTTGCAATAGTTTCACATTATAAATGGTGATAGCATCAAATTGCATTGTAAGCATTAAATGAGGCTCTATGTGCCATGTCTGTGCTGCCTCAGCTGAGAACTTGATGAATGTTAAGATCTGTAAATGTTTGATGATCTTCTCCACATACTTATAGATCCATTAAGCTTTCTGTCTATGAATCAGAAGGAACAGGCTGCAAATCAGCTTGGCTCTGCTTCCTTTACCATACCACCAGCCCGCAGGAGAACCAGCAGTGTTCTAGAGTCAGCCCTTTTAAATACTCCTTTAAAATAAGAATTTTAGGATTGTGAACAAAATGGTCATATACTTTCTATAAACTACCTACAATTTCTTCCCTTGAGGCAGAGCTTAGGAAAAAAAAAGTTTCATTGCAGTTTCTGTGATTAAGAAAATTAAGACACACAGAACATATCCTTAGTTCAATCTTACATTGTTTAAATAATTTTGAAAAGGAATCATGGCATAAATGTGAGTTTCCATATGTCAAATAATATTTATCACCCACCATTGTGAGTCATCATCATGAGACTGAGTATTTTTGTGTTATAAACCAGTGGGCTAATAATGATTGTAATTATAGTATTAGCTTGGTTTACAAAGCTTCTCTCAACTCTTGGTTCATTGGCAGGGATAAAACCAGGAATAATGGAGGTGCTAGGAAGGTGCCAACCAGAATCAGCAAGGGAGGTCGTCCTGTGTAGCTTGTGCTGACACCTTTTTAGTGTTGTCTTTGTGTTAACTTAGGCTAGCACACAGGGGGTCACCTCTCCGTAAGCAGCAATGAGCCTTGCAGTTATTATAACCATAGATGTCACTATTTCCAGCTCTAATAATAAATTTTATGCTATATCATGGCACCACTTAAATATTTTTCTGTTACATGTCCTCCCCAGTTTCTGTCTTGTAATATGAACAATCTCATTGACATCTCATCCCGTCTCTTTACTTCAAATAATATTCAAAAGACATTTTGAGTCTTAGAGCAAACCAGATGCTCTCCAGTACACGACAGGGTTGCCTGTGTGAAGCTAGATAGTGGCGTCACTCCATCTATCTGTACATCACCTTGATAGCTCCATGTTTTTCATCTCTGGCTCACAAAGTCAGGATGATAGTGGTGATGTCTTGCATGCCAAACTATTGTGAACTTGAAGTGGGATTGTGTAGCAGTTTGTATCTGTGTAGTTGACCCTGTTGACTGTTAGTCACTTGATCATCACCGTGTCTTTGTGTTTTACTTCGTTGCTTGTACACTGGCTGTTCTAATCTTGTTGCTCACATTTGCAGCAGGAGACACTGTAGGAAGGAAGGCACAGATGAGGAAAGTGGTGTGCTGATTTGTCTGTGAGAGAGATGCAGTGTGACTTGAGAGGGAAAACCCCTCTGAAGGATGCTCTTTAGCCAAGCTCAAGTGAGATTACAAGCTCTGAGAAAGGGGAAAGGGATTCATGCAAAAATGAGGAGGTCCATGCCGAAGCTTTGAGTCAGGAAGGAACTGAATCATGGCGAAGCCAATCCAGTGCTCCCCACACGTGGAGAAAAATGTCCATAAAGAAACCAGCAAAGGACTGAGGCAAAGGCTGGAGACAGGCTGAGGTGCCTGTGTCTAAGCTAGTGCAGGCCCAGAGAGAGGTGCTGTTGTAGAATGAAATAGCCTAGATTATAACAAATGCCAGCATGCCTCAGAAATGCTGAACACCTGAGCAGAAAGGGGCTGAGGAGATTGTACTGGTCCTGGGAATCCTTCAGAATCTTAGTAGAGAGAGTTGGGTGAGAGTCTTCAGGGATAGCCCCAGGACACAAAGGTACCTAAAATGCACTCCATTGTTGCCTGCAAGCAAGAACTATCATCTGTCACACAGTGTCACTTTTGATTTATGGACAGATCGATTTGGAAAGAGCCTGCTGGTTGTCTGACTAAGTGGCTGTGCTTTAGTACCTCCAAACTGATGCTGTCCCTGGGTAAATGGAAGTCAGAAAACTTTCTCAAGTACAAAGGAAGAAAAATGAATAAGTAGAGAAGGGCTAGGAAAAGAAAAGCAAGAGACTTGTTTTTATAAGTGTAAGCCAACTCAACTATTTCAAAACGTTGAATTAAATTTAAGTTTGAAGTTCATGATGTCATTTTAGGGAGTATTTCTGTTCATAAATATAAAGCTAAAAAGAAGTTTAAAAAATTTCAAAGTAGTCTAGTGAGGTTACTAGAGATAATGAATGGAGCATAAAGTCCCCCATGTATAGCTTCAATGAAGGGTGGAGCTGACGATGTCATTCTTTCTTGCATGACAACTGGTCAGTGTGCTTCTTACTGCAAACATAGACTTGAGGACACAGACTCCTATGAACTGACATGTCTGCATTACTGATGCTGGGTCACACTATTCCTGACTGTGACCGTCCTGGTACTCATGGCCCTGTCTAATCTCATCCCCAGGAATGTGAGCTGTCCTTACAGAAGCATTTGTCACTGAAGAGAATATAGCAGAGGGAACTGTGGAGATTGGCTGACAAGACACCAGACTCCCCTTGCCTCCATTTCCCTCTTCTGCTTCCTTCCCATCTTCTTACTCTTCCATCTTGCTTCCACCCTACCCTATCTGCTATTCCTGCTTCTGAGATCACTTTCACCAGGAGAAGCCACTAGGCAGTGGGCTTCTGTGTGTGGAAGCCACGTGACAGGGTCAATAGCTCACAGGAACTGAAGCCCTTTCTCTACCAGCCCTTGTGAGGAACTGAGCCCTACAACAACCACAATATATGATTGTTATCTTATGGGAAGACAATAGTCCCCATGTTCCACTCATTATTGGCTTCCAGTACCCAGCAGGGCAAACAGCAGCTCTACTCCTTCTGGAGCCTCCCAAGGGCAGCATGTCTTTCCTCCACCCAGCCAAGTGCTCTTAGTCCTGCAGAAGAGGACCTGACATGCCAAATACTTTCCTATAGACAACAATGTCTTCCTTTGCCTTTATTTACATAATCTGTTTATAATTCTTTGATGCTAGTAAGGGAAAACATATAAAAAATAATTAGGCAATTCAAGAAGATCAAAATGTAACATTCCATGCACCATTCTTTGGAGGATCACATGCAATCTCTTTTTTCTCAAGGTCTATATGTGAAATGCCCAATCAAACTTAGATGGGGGTGTCCCTCTTATGTCACCATACAAGCGCCTGCAACTATAATGGTACTCTGTCCATGTGCCTCTAATGCCTCTGTGACCCTGCATGATAAATGTGTGTGTTTCTTTTCCTTCAGGCTAAAGATCTCTTTGCAGTCCCATTAAAGTTTCTCACTTTTTATTCCAGATCAAGTCCCCTGGCTGCCATCTGCTAGAAGTAATTTTAGATAGAAACTGGTGTCATCAGTCACCTTTAGCGAAGACTTTAGCAAAATCTTCTGTTAACTTCACCAAATTCATTGTTCCAGTGTCACGGAAGGCTGGGTCTTATCCCAACCCTGATAGCCCTTCGTACTCACTAACAAACCTGGAATAAAAGGCCAGTGTCCCAATCCAACCTTCAGTAAATCTTCCCTGTTCTACTCATTGGGAGGCATTGTATCCTCTTAAACATCTGCTCAAGAAATTCTCATAAGCACTGAGGGTTAAGAAACAGTGATTAAAATAAACTGACCTAGTGTCTTTGAAGAGAATCATGTTTACAGCATGATTGATTGTCTGTCCACATCAAAATGAAAGGTGCTATGAGTAATTAGCAAACATAATTTAGTTAAACTCTGAATGTCTTTGACTCCACGAAGCCGCTCTGTTCATTAGCATTCAACTCCTCATCGTTTTATTATACATTCGTGTTGGCCAGAATTGAGAGGCCATTTGGAGTTTAACTTTTAAGACAATGCAGTTTTGATTCTTTCCTCCTCTAGATTAGTTCTCTCATGAAAGAATAAGATTCTCAATAACCTCTATGTAATATTTTCTTGGCATGAACCCTCATAACCACCATCTATAAGCCTGTAACAGAGTTAAATGAAATCTTTGTTATACCTTCATTCTTAAAATAAAAACTGTAGAAGGGGCTGTAATTTTGAGAGGGAACTGGAAAAAAATAGACGGAATTTTGGGGGAGGATGGGTGGAAAAGATGTAGATACACAACTCATGTATGAAATTCTCAAAAAATAAAAAAATAAGTTAAAAGCATTTGAAAGAAAAAATGTTTTGACAACAACTTGAATAAAAAGATTTTTTTTTTTGCCATGTTAACTGATAGTTCTAAATAGCACAGAAATATTATTCTCTCTGTGTAGGCAGTAAATAAAAATTCTTGGGCCAGGAAGTGTTCTGAAGTTTCTGCTTGCAACCTGTAGTGTTTAAAATAAACATACATTAGTATGAAATAAAATATATATCGATGCATTATCATTGTCATCCTAAGTTAGCCTTTCATAACTAAGCAGATCCAGTGTTCTATGTCTTTATTCATATTAATTAACAAACAACTTGCTTAAAACTTGAGTGCTCTATATTATGACAATAGAAAATTGCACTTTGAATTGTGTGTGCAGAATCCCCAGAGTTACCAGGCTCTTTCACTAAACTGGGACCGTAATGTCTTCAGAATGCTATATGGGTTGCTAACATTCAACACCTGTGTTGGCCAATGTGCGATGGAGAACTTGCAACAGAGCTGGTGCAACTGAGAATCTAGATTCTCACTCTAAAGTGTTTAAGATTAAATATACACATGGAGAAGTACTATGCAGGGTGAAGAGCAGCTCCAGAAAAAGGAAGGAAGGAAGGAAGGAAGGAAGGAAGGAAGGAAGGAAGGAAGGAAGAAAGAGGGAGGGAGGGAGGGAGGGAGGAAAAGTTAGAAGAGAGAACCTTTATTTACTAAGAAGTTCTCTGGTTCACTCGTCCTTAGGCCACAGGGAATTGTGAGTCTTGACTTGCTCATGAATACATTACTTTCAAGAGCTGCTTGCAATCCCTGAGTAAGCCCTAATCATTTGGATAACTAAGACAGTAAGTGCTCAATGGAAATGATACCTTGTGGCCTCAATTCTGAGCCTGCTATTCTTGCCTCAGACAGCACCTGGGTATTATACAATAAAAGAACTCACAAAACATTTTCTTCACATTTCCACCCAACACTTGTGTCGTTTCCCCCTCCTTTGTTGGCCGACAATCACCCCACCCCTCTGAAAGCTGTATTTTACTTCTTCCTGCCTCTTTTTACTTTACCATGTAGAGGGGCCCTTTCTCATTCATGGCAGATGAGAAAGGTTGGCATGCATAGCCATAAGATGAATTATTCATACAGAAAGCATGTGTTCTCAGGGATGTTGCACAGCTGTCCTGCCAATGGATCCTCAAAATGCTTGGTATCAGTGGTACTCTGTTACCCCTTTCATCTCTGAGCCTCACTTACACACAGATGAGAACCCAGCAGTCCTTGCATAGTGAATTTCACATCTCATAAAATACAGCTTACTATTTGTCTAGATATCCTGTTTAGTGCATTATCCTGTTTAGTGCATTATCCTATTCAATATGGATAATCTACGGTCTTGATGAAACACTCCAATGTGAAGTTAGTCTGTGTAGAAACAAGGAGCAAGATAACATTAAACTTAAATCAGAGAGACAATGTGCAGTAGTGGAGTGGGGGAGGGGGCGGTTGTCTGCTGTTGTTTTCTTATTTCTGCCTCTGTGCATCCAAAGCCCCAAAGTCATTTTTTAATATCTGTGCCTCCCATGTTCTTTTCTAATCTCATTCCATGATCATTGCTTTTTGTTTCCTACATTGAATTAATTAAATTCCCCCTCAGCCCAAATAACAAATATATCCCAAGTACCCCAAGAGACCAAAAGCTCCTTCACATGTGTGTGAGCCCAGTGCATATTTAACTTGTGTATAATATTCTTTTTGCCTAGTATTTGAGTTAATGTTCTTATTTTTTTACATAGAAAACATCATTTTGTCAAGGATTTTTCAAAGGTGCTTTTTGTATTATAGTTGTGTGTGTGTGTGTGTGTGTGTGTGTGTGTGTGTGTGTGTATGTGTGTGTGTGTGGAAAGAGGGTGCTGGGGATGAACCAGGGACCTGACATATAATAAGCAAAAGCACTACCATTGATTCACACTGCTGGCTCTTTATGTTTTGGTTTAAGCAATCTTATCTTGCTGCTGGTTTCTACACAGACTAACTTCACATTGGAGTGTTTCATCAAGACCATAGATTATCCATATTGAATAGAATAATACACTAAACAGATTTTATCTCATTCTGTTCAGGAATTTTACTTTAGTTGATGTTTACACACACACACACACACACACTATATATATATATATATATATATATATATATATATTATATATATATAATGTTCATGGTGTTTTGCCCACATATACGTCTTTGTGAAGAGTCAAGACTGGGACTTGGAGTTAGAGATAGGTATCAGCTGCCATGTGGGTGCTGTGAATATACTTTTAAGGTAAATAAAATTTTCTTTCTTTGTCCTTAAAATGTGTTTGTGTTAACACCAAACGAGAAAGCACAGGCATGTTTCTAATGACTAATATGCTATTTTACCATCACATGTGTTAACTAATAGATGATGAATTGGTTAATTAACTAATTAATTGATTGTACCATCTTGGGAATTGAACCCAGGGCATCTTGCATGCAATGCAAATGTTCTATCCATGAACCACATCTTGAGTAATAAACATATTTTTTCTGTACCATTTTGAATTATCTCATTTTTTATATTAATCCAAACATATTTTTTAAAAGGCCTAATTAATTAAAAATTAAAATAAGTTAGGAGATGTTATCCCTCTGGCTAGAAAATATTTGGTTGTAACTCTGAGTAAATTACTACAAATGAGAAATAAACCCTTTGCCCATGGCTGTGGAACACTGGAGTTTCTGGGATGAGAGTTCTCTTCTGGAGACTCCCCAGTGTTTGAAGGAATGCCTTTCTAAGGCTGTCTCTTAAGATGTAATTAATATCTCATTATACTGGGGCAAGGGTCATGGAAAGGTGAAACTCTTGTTTCCATGTCTGCATCCAAACATGACTTTAGGTTATTTATCATTTTGAATAGTGTTGTGTATGGCAACTTTCTTTGCAGGCAGATATAAACAATATATTTTTATTTAGGTAGTCATACATTCTTGTGTGTTATCAGCAGCCAAAGATTCTGCAAAATCACCTAAAAAGAGAAATGTCTTTAGACTAAGTAATCCTTGTCTTCAGATGCCCCACACGGAAGGTCAGACCCAAAGCAGAAGGCTGGGCAAGCCACTGAGAGGAACAACTTTTATCTCAGGACAGTACCGTGTAATTTTACACCCTGGTCTAAAAAAAAGGATATTTTTATCTTCAAATTGAATAGTTAAAAAAATGATGGAAGAATAGAAATACCCTGTATTCGTCTGTCTGTCTTGGGTATCATTTAATAATAGAAAAATTTATATGTAATAAAAAAAATCACAGCCTGGATATAGTTTTATGGCACTGACATAGGTAAAGCAGGGTTTCTACTGCATTGTGAGGAAGATTTTTAAGATAGTATTTTATATTGCTTGCTATACATACAAGAACTATGGAAAAAAAGCTCCCAGCATGTTGTTGGTTTCAGACACACTCCATACTGCCCTTTGCATGGGAGATTGGTGTTGAGATGCTTGCTGAAAACAAAGGGGGGGGTGGTAATAGCCAGGGTAATTTGGTTTGGTAAGTAGGTGGTACACTCTGCCTTTGCTTTGTTGAGTTTAAGCTTCAGCCCATGCTTGCTCATCTGGGAAGATTCCTATATCCAGATGGGCAGGCAGAGGGGCTTTCAAGAGACAAATAAAATCAAATGGGGTGGTGGGTGTTACACACACAGGAGGGACGTATCTCTGAATGACAGAGGTGGTTGCCAGTGTGCTCAATACCAAAGAAATAAATCTTCTATTTGAAAATTTGTGATAAGAATTATTTTTGGAGAAGTCATTTTCTAAGAAGACTTTTTCCCACAGGAGTGATTGACAGGAAGTATCTCGCCACCACCTATTTGATATGATGTTCAGCTTCAAAATAACAGTACAAAGGAAAAAAAAATCAGCTTTTGCATAGAAACACAGTCTATATCAGTTTATAAAACAACATTCTTAGAACTTTCTTTGTGGAAAAAATACATTTTACACAAAGCCATTATTAAAATGAAATACTGTGGAAATCACAATTACTCATGGTTTAAACCATGGTCTAAATGTAGATGCAATGACAATGAATGGCACAAGAACTTCTTTTGTATTTATTTTATACAATGTAACAAAATAAAACTTTAATCTGTATATTTTTACTGTCTACTAAAATCACAATGAAGAGTAATCTTTAAGATGTGGGTGATTTGTATCTTGCCCCTGCTCTACATGGAAACCATATTTGTCTTTACATAAGCCACTTAGGTAAAAATTTAGGTTTTTTTTTTAATTAAAAAAGTTCTTTTTAAAAGCATGCTAAACTTGAGAATAAAGACATCGTAGTGGTCTGAATGAGATTGTCCCCATAGACTCTGATATCTCAGCACTTGGTCCCCCTAGGTGGTGCTGTTTGGGGAGTTTGGGGGCTGTGGTCTTTATAAAGGAAGTATGTCACTGGGACTGAGTTTGAAAAAAGGAAAATGCCCCACATACTTCCAGCTTGCTCACTCCACTTGTACTTGTGGTAAGGATGTGAACTCTTAGCTCTCTGTTCCTATGGCCATGCCTGCTTCTTGCTGCCATGCTCTCCTACCATGGTAAGTCTTGTCCTTCTGGAACAGTAAGGCCATATATACTTTTTCTTTCATAATTTGCCTTGGTCATGGCATTTTGTCATAGCAATAGAAAAGTAACTAATATCCACCCATACAGAAAACAAATCAGTTACCTTAAGACTAAAACTCATATCCATCTTTTTCTGCATTTCTGCAAATGAAAACTCAAGCCTCTGATAATGTGCTTGGTCCTTGTGATAAAGCCCATGCTGCACTGGATTGAGAAATAAATAGATTTGACATGTTTGACAGTCCAAAGTTTTATATGCATTTTGAATATAAGATGACCATAATTTGCAAAAAAAATATTCTCCTTTTTCGGCAAATCACTTTAGGATTAATACTTCTTTTCTAAGTCTCTTAACTGTGTTGAGGGCTGGGGTTTTTGAAGTGCCATTGAATAGTCACTATAAGCAATGGAAAATTTTATTTCAGAATTTGAAATCTTTTCCAGACATGGGGAAATTACATAGCTAATTTTGACAGATAACAGAGCACAGATGGTTGTAAGGGCTTTGATGTGCCTTTTGGTTGATAAGTTCAACACAAAAGGCAACTTTCCTATGGTCCCTAAGACTGAGCTGAGTTTTGTTACTTTGGAAGCATTAACACTGTCTCATCCAGGGTTTTCCTTGAGGGACATACAAGAGAAAAGAGACAAGTAAAAACTGCTCTCTCCAGCCACAGAGCAGCTCTAAAGAGCTAACCTAAAGGAAAACCTGGAGAAAAGAGAAGAAGGTAGCAAGTGTATATCTAAAAGCCCCCATCCAGCTCTATGCACCTACACGAGTGTGTATTCCATTCCGTTTAAGCTTGTTCCCTTTATCCATGTTTGCTGAATTTCTACCACATCCCATGACTGTGATTCAGTGTTGGGCTGTAGGTGAGGACAGAGATAGCCTTGAATTAGCCTTGTGTCTTATGTATTTAGGATTGCAGTAGAAATCATGAGGAGTCAAACTCAAGACTTCAATGTCACCTGGTGTGTGTGGTTAGTTCCAGGAGCAAAGCAGTAGGGCTATGACAGGGGACAATGAAACTATGTATAGGCTGAAGCCTAACCTACTGTTTAGTCTAAAACAGTGAGCTCTCTCTCAGGTGTTGACCTTTATGTTAATGTATAAATAAAGAGATGATGGGATGGGTGTGGGCTGCTAGTGTTCTAACACACACAATGTGAAAGATGCAGAAAGATCTCTGTTTATTTAAAACATGGACCACAGAAAGCAGGAAACACTAGAGAGAAAGATCACAGGAGAATACAAAGGGCAGCCATTGGACAAATGGCGTACACCTGCAAGGGAAGCAGTGAAGGGTATGACAGAGAAAGTGAAGACATTATGGACATATCATCACCTGCTGTTAAGAATGACTGTTAGGGGTCCAGAGTGAGAGGGAGTGGCTGAAAGCCATTGATGGACTGACCTAAGTCGTAGTCCATGGAAGGTCCTGGGGCTGGGTTTTTCTTTTTTTTATGTCCTCTGAGATATGAGTGCCAGGTAGCAGTATTGCTCCATCTGCTCAAGAGACCACACATGCAGCACACTGTGGGAGAAAAACCCAGAGAATTTACACAACTTTGGTACTGTCATATCAAAGGGGAGTCAGGCACTGTCAGTGAATTTTTCTTATCATGATCTTGTTTCTAGTTACCATACCACCCTGCAGAGTCGGTCTTCAGGTAACCAGAGAGCCACAGATAATTTGCCCACAGTTATCACTGAGAATTCTGTGTTAATTAATGCTACTCAGTTAATTAAAATAAATGTAAATTAATTCAAAATATATGATTTGTTCAAATATTATGTAAGAAAAGAAATTTTTCACAAGAATAGATCAATGGGTCCTTCATTCTATAACATGAGAAAATGAAAACCCTGTCCCAGATATGCCTCACAGTTCTGCCCTGCCTCCGGTTTGTTCCTCTGGGTTGTCACAGTCTGACAGCTCCTGCTGCGTGCTCACCTGGTGTAGGGCATGAAAGAAGGTGAAGGAATGACCTTCCCAGCAAGGAGTCACCTCCCTCTGTTGTGCCTGTGGCCATTTATAAGGACACTGGCTGCTTCTATGGGTAAATGGATATGGAAAGAAGGCAGCAGAAGGTAGGGGAGACATGAGCACTCAGCTCAGAATCACAGAAGATGCCTATCTTCGAAGGTATGTTTACGTGCTTTTCTGCACAGCAAATGTAAGGAAGAAATGGACTCTAAACTATCTTGAGTCATTTTTAAAAGTAAGAGTGAGTGGACATACCATTTTCATGCTTTGTTCACCTGAAGGTATAGAAATTTGGAGATTTGTTGCTGTTGATGCTTTTCACAGTGGGAGGGAGCAAACTGGAAAATCATTCTCACCTTCTAATGCCAGCAAGCTCTTCATTCCCTGAACCAAGGTGCTTCTTTCTCTGTGGGATTTGTTGCTCACCAGGATGGGAAGCCTTCCAGATCTAATGTGTTTCCCAGGAGCAAAGGAACCTCTCCATCAAATCCCTGTTGGCCACTCACCATGATCTCACAGAGAGAAAAATGACAATGAGAATTGATGGATGCTTTCAGAGCCACAACAATGCAGACAACATTAGTGTGCCAGATACTCTTGTGAGGATCTGGCCTGTATTAACAAGTACATTTTTATGACCATAATGAGTTTCACATCCCAAGTAGCTTATTTTTTTAATATATCAGGTAAACTGAGGCACAGAAGGCTAACCATGTAATACATTTGCAATTACCTATCTCATGGTGGCTGTGTGGGAGTCAAGATATTTCAGATTATTATTATTATTGCTTTACAAAAATTTTCACAGAATTACTTAGACTCAAGATAAAGTCCTCCAGGGTTGTCTCTTGTGTTCTGTACTCTATTTAAAAATGGAATGGTGATTGGTGAAGACAGTCTGGGCTTCCTATCCTTTCAAGGATGTTGGCTATTCTTGTGAGTTTTACCATGCATTTGACTAAGGTATCCTTCAGCCATCCATAGAGCATCAGAGACAGAAGGCTACCTGGGCCGTCAGGGGAAATACTGAGTTTTTCCATGTGGATGAAGCAGTGCCTTTATTCTTGAACAGAGAATAAAATAAACATCAGAGGCCACAATCTGCACATAGAAACCCAGGTTTCTGACCTGGCTCCTGTGCTTTAGCGGCTTGTGAGTCTGTGCCCAACATAGGAGAAAGCCAACAAAGAGATCAGACCTAGAAAAATAACCATGATTGGATGGAGGGAAAATGAGTTGAAGTAGAGCTGGAATCTAATTCAAATGAGGAAATTGGGCTGGAATCATTGAAGTAACACTGAGATGTCTTTATTGACGTTTTTATTTCAGCTTCAAGGTAAAAGCATATTTGTATCCTTTGGTTTCTCTGCTGCAAAAATTAAATTTTCCTATGTGGTTTGTGTCTTTTCTGTCTGGGTTCCTAAAAATAAATCACTCAGAAACAAATCTTCAAGCTATTTCTATAAGAAATGTCTCTATTCCTCTGCCCAGACCATTAAAACTCAGGGTTCCATCTTCACTTTATAATACATTATACGAATTGAATAAATTTGAATAGAGGTTTTAATAACTAATAGAATAAAGGTCCCATTACATCAATTCACATATTAAATGAAAAGTGATGAAGAAGGCAATGTGGGCAGGTAGGAAAGAAAGATGGGAAATGAGAGGCAAGTACGAATCCAGAGTCCACAGAAATGTTTTACTTGGGGGAAAAAATAGACCCCTGCCAGTCATAAGCAGAAGGTCTGAGAAAGCAGGAGAAGCTGTTGTAATTTAAATGCAAAGTGTCCCACAGGGGCTACATGTTTGGACATATGGTCCTCAGCTGGTATCCTTCCCATTCCAAGTTGCAATGTTTTATTATAGTAAATGCCACTAAGCTATTCAAATTTGGAATTTGTTGAAAGTATTTTCCACATGCTAAGCTGCAGCCCACATCTTTGGAATCTGTGATGCAATCTTATTTGGACATAAGATCTTTGAACTTGTAATCAAATTATGGTGGTGCCATTAGAGTGGATCTAATCCTGATGACTGGTGTATTTACAAGGGAAAAAAAAGTCAATAAAGACAGAAACACAGAGAGAAGGCTAACTGTGACATGACAGAGACCCTGATTGGAGCATGCATCTGCAGCCTGAGAATCGCAGAGGCTTGCCATGAGAGGCTAAGGAGAAAACCAGGGCAATCTCTCTATTCTGCAAGAGTGTGTCCATGCTTAGCATTTTGGCTTTGGATTTCTGGCTTCAAGAACCCAAATTCTTTTATTTTAAGGCACCTAGTTATTAGGAATTAGCTCTGCCAGCTTTAGAAAAGGGATTGCAGTATTTTAGGTAGTATTCTGTATTTTTTATTTTTATTGTCTGCATCTAATCAGTCCCCTTTTCTGTATTTATTTACCTCATGCAAATTTTTATGACCCTCATCTGTCCTCATCCATAATGCCTCCAGCCTCATACAGGCCTTCATCTTTGTGTGGGAACATTGCTTGTTATTTTTCTCTCCATAATCGTGCAACATTAAAATCCATCCTCCACTCAGCTGTTCAAGTCATCTAACAATAATAACTCTGAATAAGTTCCCCCCTCCTAGCATGCTGTATTTTTCTGTGATTCCTATTTAAACATAGAAGAAAACCTATACTTCTTAGGGTAATCCATAAGGCCATTATCAGCAAACAATAAACGTTAGCAGCAAACCTCTGATTGTGACTCTGGCTCTCTTGAAAATGGCTTGCTATATTTTTAACTGAAGAAAATACTGTGTCTGAAATGCCTTTTGGTTGATCTTTTACTGTCTGGCTAGAAGACTTTTTCTAGAAGACTCCAGTTCCTAGGGTCACACCCTTCAATTGTCCTTAATTTGGCTCTGGAACTGAACTGCACAAGGCATCACAAACCAGTTTACCATTGGCCTCATAGGCCTGAGACAGACACTGTTTCATGTCTTATACTGAAGTCATTTCTCATTGTCTCACTCCTGGGTGACTGAGAGTTCCTTAAAGCAGGGGCCATCTTTAATAGTGGAGCCCGGTAAAGCCTGTGCTGCTCAGGACACTCTGTATATCTGAACTGACTGTCATCTGAGCAATTTCAAGCCCCTGCTTTAGGAAGCAGCCAGGCAATACCATTTCTTCACTTCTGTGCAAGCTCCTAGTCCACAGTGCTGAGCAAAGGGCTTGTCTCACCCTGGAAGAAAGAGACGACTCAGAAGTTAAGTGACTGTCTATGGCAGCCAGTAGTGAGTTCACTCTGAATACATGATGATATGCTGTGCTGGTTCTGTGTCTTATAATTTTGACCTTAGCAACAAGGAATAACTACCTACCTCATAGAAACTCTTTTGAACATGGTCCAGAACATTCTGAAAAATAAACCTTTTCTTGTGTCATTAACCCGTGCATTTCACAATCCTCTAGATTAGACTTGATAAACTTGGGCAGCACAGTTTGTAGTTGGAGACAGAATTTACACACACATAATTACCTAGTGGATAGCTTGACAGCTCCCAGATTATACCTACAGTTAATACAGTTTATGACTTTTCCTCTTATGTATGTTTCTTCAGGATGTAATTATAATTATAATAATATAGTTGAGAAGTTAGGGCACTGAGCACTTCTAAGATATTTTTATTTTCTTTCAGTCTTTGCTGGTAAACACACTTACTCTAAAGGTATGTTTTAGAGTCACTACCCACAGAGCTCAGCTTTCTTATCCAGTTCTATCCAGTTCTACCTGTAGCCACCTATTAAATGCTCATACATTTGCAACTGAAAGAGAGCTAACTTGATAATTAATGTTCCTTATAATTTCTATATTTAGAATTTTATTTGTTTATAATAATGACTTGCTTAAAAACAAAAAATAACAGAGAAGAGAAATACAAGGTATAAATGTATATTTTTTTCCACAGGAATATAAATGATAATCTGATCAGACATAGTTAAGCTGAGTGGAGAGGGGGTTTCCACAGCTGGCCTGCTCCTTTGACATGTATTGATGAGAAACATGCCCTTTAAACCTGGGTTCTAATTTTCAAACAGGAGGTATTTTTTCAGAATTTCTGCTATTTCTGCCAAGGAAGGAAAGCATGTTGCTGTCAACCTTTTACCCTCAAGGGCTTTCAAAGTGTCAAATAGACTGGCTTTTAGCCAAGGAATCTCCCTGGAATGTTTTAAAGGTAACCAACCCTCTGCAGAACAAAGGCCTCATAGTTCATAATCTGAGCAAGTCTGCATGGTACCCATCCCTCCAGTCCCACAATCATCCCTTCTTCACTGACAGGGTGCCTGTGACCTACATAGATGGAGATGGAGAGTAGCCTCAGGCTGTGGGAACTTCTGTCTGTTCACACTAACTTTTCTTGTCATCCTGACCAGACAGGAAAGATACTGAGCATTAGCAGGGAACACCTACCCACTACAAACTGTACCCAGGTAACTTTACAAGACAGTGAACAGGAAAAAGCCATGTGAGACCTGTGTTGTTCTTTTGTATGTTTCCTTTGGAAGGTGACTTCCAATAGTAAACCTTTAGTGAACCAACTCTGCATTCAATAACCAAACAGCTCAGTACATCATTCTGAACCACTCTGAGTGTACATAATTGTCATCATTCTGTGAAACCATTTTATTGGAAGTACTCATGCAAATGTTTCCCTGCATCATAAAAGCAAGTATTACATGATGTGGTATGCATTCAGTCTCGAAACAGAAGCGGTGTTTGCGAACCTGAATTATTTTATTCAGGCACAGGAGATTCTAACTGAGTGAACTTGTTAACAAAATTATTAATGATATGCTTTCAGAAAATATTTGACTAACAGGTAGAGTATATCCTGGCAACAAATATTATTTGTTTTACTGATTTCTATAAAGAGTTCTGCTAAGTTGTGTAATAACTATTGAGTTAGCCCATTGATCAATTAAACTAATCAGCAAAGCTATATAAGGAGATTATAAGGACCACAAAGCAGATTTGTCGGGTATCCTCAGGACTGCACACTGGGAGAAAGGGCTAGGTGGGAACTGATTTGCAGTGAGAATCATTGGCATGGAAGTCCAGGGGAAGAAGGTATAGAAGATTTACTGGAGCTTGTTAGCATTCAAGCAAGCACAGCACACAGATTTTCGTGTCAGCTTGCCTGTCTGAAGTCCACGGATTGGATTCAGACTGTCAATCAATCAAATTGTAATCACTAAAAATAGTGAAGTCAGAGGCCGGTTCTCTGGAAACACCTGTTCAGGAACCGAGGAGCACAGCATATCCTTTGCTGCTCAGCTTATGCCAAGCACTGTGCAAAGGTCCAGGGGAGACCGCTTACAATGACTGTTAGCTCAGCCTTGTGACTCTTAGTCAAAGGCAGAGACATCTTAGAGTCATTGATTATTTTACTTTGCACCTGACCCTGTATGTGGCTCAGCAAAGAACCAGCGGATGGCCAGGCTGTGCAGAACCTCACAGCCTGCCTACTGGGGCTGGCTGTCCAGCTTGTCTTTGATGTTTATAAAAAATAGCATCCTCATTAAAGCAGAAAACACAAGATCCTGCCACCTCAAGGACATGTGCTACCTCAGGAAAGGGTAATCAGGTCACTGTTTCTCACAGACTCCCTAGACTTGCTGTTTGCTCATGACCATGCTGAAGACAGGCTAGGACCCTTCCTTAGGAAGGGGTCTGCCAAACCTCTCACTCAACCTCTGAGTTCAGCACGGTAGAACTTGGCTCACTTACAAAGAAGAGGAAAGAAAGGGACAGTAGCTGGAAGAAAATGTCAATCTATCACTCTTAAAACAAGACAGACAGAACACCCCCTTCCCTGTTCTGGCTCCACTTAAGATGCAGTAGTGGCCTTTACTTTTAATTTCTCTGAATGCTGAAAAGTATAGTAAAGACTTTCCAGCTCTATATTACTCCCTATTGTTTTTCTATTTCTTGTATAATTTGTTTAATAATGCAATTATTCATATAATAATGTAATAAAAGCTAGGCAGTAAGAGAGCAAGTTCATGTGGTAGAAATCAGTAACAAGATTATATAATCTGTATGCTCTCTGTTTCAATTTCTGCAATGACTGCAGGAGTTAATGATTGCCCACTTTTTCACTCTGTTTGAGAACTAATAATAAGTCTTAACAGTTCCGTAAACTACTTACATTTTATGCATATGTTTTTGCAGTTCTTAAGTGTTAATGATGAACACTTAGCTTAATGCTGTATTTTAAATTTTCTGTCTCCTGAATTTCCTTTGTCTTTTATAATTGTGTGCATTATTAAATAACAATTTTTAGACACAGAATATATTAGAGTATATAATACACAAAGGCCTCCAGGTTTGCATTGGGTAGAAGACAGGATAGAAAAATAGTTCTTAAAATTAAGTCTGATTCTGTATTTTCATTTCAATAGTAGTATATGGGATTTTTTATACAAGGAGATAAAGTTATTGCTGATTTTGTTATTTGGTAATTAAAGTAGGGAGTAATGAGCCCTCTGTCTGTTTTTTTTAGCCACCTCCACCCCCTCCTGCTACTTGGCCTTGGGTGGTAACTGTGGCTGTGCCAGCACAGAATTCAATTTAGCTGCTATCGATCCTGCCTCGGCTCTTCCTGCCTAAGATCTGCTTATGTAATGGGCAGCACAGTCAGACAGAAATAAACCTTTGCAACTCTGTAAGCAAACTTGCTTACATATATTTTTGTCCTTCTTGTTTCCCCAAATCTTAGCTGTAATGATCTGTGAGGGTGATTCCACTTCAGAGTTAAGTTTTAGGTCCAAAAGAGTATTTGACTCAAGATTTTTAGAGATTAAAAGACTGGGAATCAGTGGGCCCACACTGTGGAATGTGATACCTACATACTTTTTATCAAGTAGTTAGTTCATAGTTTCCCATAGAACAAATCACAGATACCTTTGCTTCGGACACACAGTCTTAGACAGAAGCACTGAACTGTCGTGGAGTCTTGTTTGGTTGGGCTCTGTTGCTCTAAGCACCCTTTCTACCCTCCTTCTCTGTTTCTGAGTTTCCATATCCTTGTTCGTTTGTACAGTCTTCATGGGAGAGAAATAATGATCCAGGAAATAGGATGTGTTCAAAAAGCAGAATAAAATTAAATCCCTGTCAACTTAACTATTTTAGTTCTTTTATGCCAATTCCTAAATGCATGGATCAAAACATAAAGTTTTCTTCTGAAGTTAACGAAAAGAAACAGTGTGGAAAGCAGAGTCACTCATGAGGGACTGGAGGGCAGCCTGTGTGCCTCAATTATGCTGTAACATTCTCTGCCTGCCTGTGTACTTAAGGATCTGATGTAAGGATTTGTAAGGGGACAAGTTGTTCTGGGGGAATTAGCCTAGAAGCTTAGAAGCCATAAAACCTTTGTGATGACATTTTCAATCCCCTACTCTTCATATTTGAGATCTCTAGTACTTTGTGTCCTCCAAGATAGGCTCTGGTGCCTGGGCTCGCTGCTCCCAGAAACCAGCTTTCCAGGCAGCCTCACCAATTAGCTCCATATGCCCCTGGCTTTGAACTGCCTGGCCTGAGTGCTCTAATGCCATGCCAGGAGCCGTGGCAGGAGCGATCAGCATGCCCTTCATTATCTTGGCTTTGTTTCACGATGCTTACGTCATGGTGACTACAGAAGAGGAAATTGCTATGATTTGCAGGGCTGACACACAGTTCAGGTCTTCACTCTTCCCAGACTTTCTTCGTAAGAGTTTAAATTTAGACCTAATCGGGTTTGTTTATTATGAGAGACCTAACTCTTTTAATAGTTAGAACACTTTTTTTTTTTTTGACATCTAGCCATGATGACATCTATTAGGAGATGAAAATTTACTTAAAAATCTTAAAGTGTTTCATGAGATAAAGCCTGGAAGCCCATGGAAGGTGTTGAGGACACCTGCTCACATGTTGGATGTGACATGTCTTGAAAACCATCTGGACCTTTCAGGTTCTTCCCTGGGACCTCATGTTTTCAGGTTCTTCCCTGGGACCTCATGTTTTCAGGTTCTTAGTTTCAAATACACTAATCTGATACTCAAGATCCCAGAAAAAACATCGAGGCTCCCTGTACAGTACAGATAGCATTTTCCCCCGTGCCTTTTGTATAGTAAGTCAAAAGGCTTTCAGAGGGGGCCTCCGTGACCACCAAGTGTGGGCTTAGAGAAGAGAAGAGGCAGAAAGTAAAGAACATGAAACATGGCTTTGTCCGGTGACATTTTCCGTGCTAAGGCATGTTTTCTTTGTTCTAATCTGATAATAAAGCAACCTCTAATTTTCTCACTTATTCACAGCAAAGGATCTGGTAGGAGATGGAGAATAGGGGAGAAAAGATCATTTACATGAACCATTAACAGTGCCACCACCTGCTGGCTTTACTTTGCAATATGTTTCCCATGTAATTTTTTTAATGACAAAAATAAAATAAATTGAGGATGGTGTAAATATGAAAATAAACGAGGAATGTGTAGATTTTTACTGGAAGACACTGGAAGTCTCTTGACATGGACGCTATTCCTTCATCCATTCTCCCTATTAGCCCAAACAGAGTAAAACCATTTACAAAACTTACATTGTTAACTTTTCTTGTCAAAATCAATGCTGTTTAGGCTTCCCTGCAGCCTCGGGCCTGGCCCTCCACAGCTGCTGCTGGACTTCCAACGTCTGCATTAGAGTGTGCATGGAGATTTATTTCTCTGTCCTCTCTCTGTCTCTCTCTCTATCTCTCTCTCTGTCTCTCTCTCTCTCTGTCTCTGTCTCTCTCTCTCTCTCTCTCTCTCTCTCTCTCTCTCTCTCTCTCTCTCTTCCCATATTTCTCTGTCTCTTTATTCTGTACTCTCCCAATTTTCTTGGTTATGTCTTTGTATTCTTCCAAGTCCTTCCTAGACCAAGATAATAAATATTTATTATCTTGAATCTTGTAATTTTCCTACACAATTCTACTGCTTTATATATGCTGAAAGTCAAAAAAGGCTGAAGTTGCATATGAACAAATATACTATAATGTCAGCATGTACCGAATATTCACATACACAAAAGACTTACATATTTTGCTCTGTCCTGTTCACAGAGATAAAATTGGTGAATTTATGCTACACTTCTTGTTCCTGTGCATACAGAATTGCTTTTGGAGGTTGAGGGACTGCAGAAAAAAAGGAGAGAGGAAAAGAGACTCCGTATATTTTGTAAGGAGGTTGCATTTTTATTTTCCACTTAAAAATAAGAATATCTTAAATATATTACGTTGAGTCAGATGAACCTTCCATGCTTTTTAGCCAATAAGGTTGAATGTCAGAAATGTCGTTTGATTCCATCTAATAAGCTATACATCCTCATAATACCAACATGAACTCAGAAGTGCCCCCACGTATGAACATGGATGGTGCCTCCGTAAGAGACAACTGCAGCGCTTGGCAGCAGCCCACACATTGTTTCTCTACAGCTCCGTCATCTCTCTTCTCAAGGGCAAACACAGATGAGAAAGGACAGCTTTTCTGCCATTTGCCAAGACTTCCATTCAGGTACAAGGAGATCCTTTACCCTTGATCTTTGCAGGCATTGAAAGCTTCCTTTTGTATCTAGGCAAAAACGAACAACAAACAAAGCCATAGTTCTGCAGAGATAGCGATGGGGAGAGACGTGAACCCAGAAACCCTACCTGGTAGATGTGCTTTCTTGTACCCAGAGAGACCTTAATTAATGTTAATGTAGAAACCTCCTTCAGAACCCAATTAAGCACTTAGCCAGCTTCTTAATGACCTGCTCTGAGCCAGGCTATGGAGAGAGGAATTGATTTAACACCAGGGATGAGACTATGAATGTTCATTGGGCACGGTGTGCAGCCTTCTCTCAGTAAACAAGCTTTTTCCCATTTCTTATCCACTTAGCATCTCCAGTGGACACCTCACTCGCACTCTTGAACTCTGCTATGAAAAGGTTAGCAGCTGAGCCAAAGGCGTCCCCTGATGCACGATAACAGTTATATAAGGCACTTTAAAGTATACACAGATTCTGAGTACCTAATTATACTGCAGGTGTGGCACATCCCCCAGTGTGAGAAAGGTTCTAGAATTCTCTTTATCACAGACTAACATAATGAAAACTCATAATGAACTCAGGAGACAGTGCCCACCCAGGCATAGGACACCCCAATCCACCATGACCAATGTTGATTTTCACATCAGTGTACAAGGTATTTCCTCATTTAAATGTTTTAAATAAAACTAAAAATAAACAGGCTCACTTAGGCCTGTTATAATTTCAAAATTCTTGGTTATGTGTGTCTAAAATGTCCAAAGCATGGGCTATATTTTATCTGAGCCTTTCCTGGTTCCGATAATATTCTACTGCAAACCCAAGGCAAAACAACAATAGAAAATTGTACACAATGATCCAGAAATTTGGCTTCTATGAAGCCAGTTGTTTGAGCCATAGAGGGTAATCAATTTTCAGGGGTGACTCTAAGATCTGAAATGGGGTGGGGCGGGTTTGGCATGCAGGCGGAGACATCACCAACATAGAGTCACTAGCCTCTTCAACTTGCTTAAGTGTTTGATGCTGAATCACGTAGCAACCCAAATAGCTGCAGATGGCTGAAGGAATGTTTTTGACATGCTAGAGATGGTTGAGACTAGAGGTGGCACTTCATGGACTGCGGAGTGAGCAGGGCTCTGCATGGCACTTCCCAGGCTCTACCTGCGATGGAGCAGGGCTTCTCTCCCTTTGCCTCTCTCTCTCCTCTACTTCCCTATGACTTAAGCTTTCTACCTCGTTGATACACAGACTATGTCTAGCAGTCTCATGTCATTGAGCTCCAGGAGTGATGTCATCTCAGAAATGGTTAGAGCCACATGCATAACTCCAAGCTCAAATGTTCCTTTTCTTACGTTTTCAGTTTGTTTTCCAAATAAGTTGCATTTGAAGGTCATTATCATTACCCCTTGAGACCAACTCACACTGTTATAGTTTTTATAAATTTACATATAGACTTATATTCGGGGATAATCAACAAGTGGTGCCTGTCTGTTAACTGGCATATCTGGCTTATGTCCTTCTAGAGGCATATATTTCATCAACAGTGCTGAAATGAATCCGTTAATCAAGAGGACTGATCTCATTACTTATACTGTGAAGTACCACACACAAAGAAAAGCTTGTACTTCGATATATGGGGCTTTGCCAACACCTAACATCAGCAAAATATTGCTAAACTAGATTATAGCTCATTTTTCTTCTAGCAAGTAGATATTTATTTTGTCCACGCAAAAATGTTGAGACTTTTGTATTGCCAAGCAAATCTCAAATAATCCAAGTACACACAGTCCTGCAAAATATATGGAGAATAAATGCTGGGGCTCTCTTACTTGAAGGACTTGTCTGTTCAGCACGTATCTATTTCTATTTTGTTGTCAATCTTACCATACAAAAAGCAGCATGCACTGGAGGAAATGTTGATTGCTTTTTAAAGTGCCTACTTTATTGTGTATCAAGACAAGAAAATCACCAGTGCTACATAGCCTGGAGTTGTAGACATGATGTTTCAGAAAAACACCTGGCTAAAACTGTAACAACGAGATTATCAAGATTAGTTGATCAGATGATCAAAATTCATAGGATATCATTACTGAGTTGTTTTGCAATCATTTCTACAAACATGTTTTTCCCAAGCATGTTTCTTAGGACTTATGTCCACATTGTTCCTTAAACGCTGGCAGCTTGCAGCATTCAAACCATTCACAGCTACATGTAGATCAGCGCACAATGCTGGTTATTGAGGGCTCTGTAGAAGTCTGAAGGTGTTATAAAAAAAATAGCTGGCAATTTAAAAATATGGCTCTGCATGTCCATTATCAAAGAGGAACTGAAACAGTCAAAGCACAGGGGTCAGTGGTGGGCCAGAACTCACCAATCACAGCAAGTCTTGAAGGCATCAGTACTACTTGCATAACCAAGATGGCTTCATTATTCCTTATTAAAAAGATACTGAAAAAAAACATTGCAAATGAGCTGCAATCACATTGAAAATACCCAGTATCTGTGTGCTGTTGGAAGGAATCTGAGATCCAACTAGAGCAGATGTATCAACATTGACCTCAAAGAACTTCCGACACTATTCTGTTGTTGTTGACTTACCCATTCTCTTCATCTGTTTTGCCACAATAAATCAGAAATAACAATGCCACAAGAATGCCCACATACAGTATGCATCATGTATGCCCATATGAGACACATAATATTGGGTGGATGTAATACTTTGTGCATTGTTACTTGGAAAGGGACATTTTTACGATTGCAGAGTCCAATAGTGACAGATATCTTTAGGCCATATGTCTGGCCAGGAAATTGAATTCTAGTTTCTCAGCTTTGTATGGTCTCTTGAGTCTCTTCCTTCATACATGCTAGTAGATAGATATTGAGCAATTATTTTATTCACATTGGAAAATAGAAAAGATTTTTCTGACTCATGATTATTTTTAATAATAACAAGGTTCTTAAAGGCACAGGAATAGAGCCAAACTGCCTTTTTATGAGTACTGATTCCTTCCCATTACAATGCCATGTGCACACTCTCCCACTCTGGGTCTCAGCAGCAGCTCCCTTCCTGTAAAATGTGCAATCTGATGCTCTGCTCCTTTGTGAGGGTGTGAGCAAAAACTTCAGGCAGTTAGTACTATAGATTGTTTGACTGACAGGTCAGTGAGTGACACAGGAGAACATCCTTGAGGAAGGGGTCATGCTTCACCCTCGACAGAAAAGTAGAATTGTCCATGCATGTATCAAGCAATGAGGTTTGTTTGTTTGCTGTTTCTATCCATGTGTGAGGAAAATAGGCAGAAGGTGCTTTGTAATAAGACAATGGAAATAGAATCTGGTCAAATGTAGGAAGAGAGAAAAAGAAGGAGAGGAGGGGGTGGAGAGAGAGGAAAAGCCAGAATGAAAATATGTCCTATCAAGGCTGGAAACAATCAGAATTCAAGGAAAAGGTAGATTTTTGAATTGTGTTCACAGTATGTTTAGCAATGAGAATATTAAATAATAAGCTCACTATTTTCATTTATATTTTTGAATAGGTATTCAAATTCTTTTCCAAAGCCAGGACTAGTGACACATATCTGTAATTTTAGTGCTTAAGGAGCTGAGGAGGGCTGAATGTTCAAGGCTAGCCTGGTTCATAAGGGGAACCTTATCGTAAAAAAATAAATAAAATAATAAATATTTCAGTTTGTTCCTGATTGCCTCATCTCTATTGGGACAATATTGAGTTTGTGTGCTGCCAGAATCTGCTTATTTCAACAGGAAGTAGATGTTTACTTCTGTCCTTTCTTTTCCTTTTTTTGTAAAGAAATCTGAGGAAAATCACCTCCTTTGTTATGGATGTTACCTTGTTATATGGGTATAATCTTCACTTACTATAGTTTTCTCTGATTTTCAGACCTTTTTTTTTTTTTTACTTCAAATCTGTAATTTTAAAAATAATTCTCACCACGGTCAGCACAGTGCCACAGATCTTTATCCTGCTCATTGTTCACAGTTAATCTTTAAGTCTTGATATTATTGTAATAATAGAATAGAATTTTTTAATGTGCTTATTTCAAGAACTCTAATGTAAAGTGAAACATACAATGCAAGAGAAAATTGCTAGCTTTACATTTTAACATATTATATGAACATGTTTGTCAGGCTTGGGCTACAGACACACATCTGATAGGCAAAACTGAGAGTGTTCTTTATTTGCGCAGTGACCTATTTTATCATGAGTATGAATATTCATCTCCTAAAACAGATGATTCTTAGAGTTAAATGTCCAGATTTTCTGATGTAAGTTGTACAAGCTGTGGAAGTCCTTTCTGGATTTAACTGAGTCTTATTTCAGAGTCTTATGCACTTTTTGTGGGGATTTACTCTGAGAATGAGACTGAATATAGCCTTGTCCTTCTGAATGTGAACATTTCGTCTCTCAAGTGGATGAAATCTGTAGCTGCAAAGCGTAGCATTGCAGTTTGCCAGCGTGGTTGTTAGTAAAGATCACGGATCCTGTCAGCTAGAGTTATCAGTAATTATGCCGTGGTGGTGACAATGGTTCTTCAACAGCACATTTTGTTGTTAAAGTGTGTATCTAATGGAGATCTAGTTCTGGGTAAGACAGAGGAATGCAATAGAAATGGTCCTTTTTCTGCTTCTGCAGAAGACCAAGTAAAACTGCCTGCCTCCTGGTGGCCGCTTCTCAGCATGTTAACAGTACAGGTCAAAGGCCAGAGGGTGTCCAGTTCTACATTAGCTCTCTGAAATATACCATCCTAACTTTTCATTGATACTGTTCCCTGGAAGAACAGGAAATGCCTGTATCTTACTTACTTCCCAGGGATGAGATTGACAAGGAGGAATGGAAAACAAGCAATAACCACTTGAGAACCAGTGTCAGAAATATTTTAGGGAGAATTTGAAAGTCTCACCTTTCAACTTAATCATCTATCTTAATTTGTATAGCATATTTATTTCCATTTTATCTAAAATACCTATCTGATTTTCCCCCTGATTTAATGGGCAGTCACAGTGTTTAAGCTGCTAAAAACATTATTTCTGAATCTCACCATTAGTGAAGGAATAGTCATGCGGACCTTTCCTTTTGTTACCCTAAGTTGAAGAAGCACTTAGGACACACTGAACAAGTTGTTAACTATATTTTATTGAATACAGAAAACTATCGGAATATGTGTACTTATGATTATGTATGCACGACTGGATGGTTATAGAAACTGCTGAGTCATACCTGTGGGAACAGGAGAGTGGTGTGAACAACCGTCATCACTAAGCAAAGCAGCATCCTCACACTTCATCCAGAGCTGTGCTGCCTAATTTGGTTGCCTTGAAAAGCAGGGCAAGGAAGATTAAAATAGAGTCATGGCTAAGACTGGCCAAGAAGACTGGATCTCCCTGACTAGAATAGGAAGAACTAACTTAGCCTGAGTAAGTCCGCCATTTGCATTCACTTTTATCAGGGCATACAAGTTTTCATTCATTCATTCACTCATTCATTCATTTGGGAACAGTGGATGAGTCTTACCCAAAGTCTATCAGTGAATCATCAAATCTAGTTCTCTTCTTTTGGGGGTGGGAGTGGGGGTAGAAGGAGAGGGGATTGTTTTATATGGTCATTTAGATAAAATTCTGTAAGACTGGCTGATATAATTTAAAGAAGTTCTCAGTCTTACATGTTTATGCAACAGAATCTGACAATTTACATGATTTATCATGTAACTTAAGCTAAAATCCTATTTCAACCAACTTCTCATAAGTGCCTGCACTGACACATCGCAGTCAGTATTATACCATCTTGGGAAGCCCTTGTATTTTATTATGTTTTACAATGAACAAGCACATATACTTATGTATATTTTGTATTTATGTAAAGAAAATATTTTTTTTAAAAATTTTAAATGTGTAGAATGCATACTAAAAATGTTGAGCAAATTCTGTTTAAAATGTATACAACTGATCCTACAACTATGTAATTTAGTGACTGAATATATGTCTCTTTGAAGTAAAGACAGGGAGATTGTTGAGGGAGAGAAAAGTATAAATTAGAGCCAGAAAGATAGACTTCTTAGTTGGCGATGATTGTTCGATGATTCCAGGTACATCCCTGGCTCCTTCCTCATTACCAAACCTTTGTTCATGTCAAGAGTTCGTGAGTTTGAAGCTTGTGTCAAAAACACATGAATACCATAAGCCTCTGCAGAGTCTTCCATTGTGGGAGAGGAGAAGCATGATGCATATAATTTTTCTTCTTGTTCTTCCTCTTTTTATTTTTTTGGTAATGGGGCCTCACACCAAGCAAGCTCTTTCTCTCTCACACATACCCCTGGCCCATTCTTGTGTTTGTTCCTTTGTTTGTTTTTGAGATAAAGTCACACACCAAGTTGTCCAGGTTGGTTTTGAACCTACAATGATATAGCACAGGCATTTCTAGACTTATGACTCCAATTTTCCTGCCTGAGCCCTGGAATCCCAAGGATTACAGTCCTGCACCATCCAGTCCCAGCTTGGACTAGGTGCTTCTGACAGCTTCCAAACACCAGTCGCAGAGTAGCATGGACTAATGTTGACTTTCCCTTGACAGTGGAGTAGACTGGGATGTGTTTTGATGCATGGAGTGGGGGTTGGAGTAAAACTACCAAAAAAGTTGTGATATCTGCTGTGGGGTCGTGTCCAGATTGTGTGACTTCTCTGAGTTTGGTTTGGTGTGTGGCAATTTGGAATGGGGGCATTTGCACAGTGTGCATACGGAAACTGCCCAGCAACAACTGGGAAGGGTCTTCATTCACCATCAATGGTCCTCTGCCCTTCTCTTCTCCTCTCTACCCCAGTTGCTCTTATCTCAACTCTGACCCCTTCTCCAGACCCACACCACCCTCTATCACAGAACACCCTTCTCTTCATGAGCCCACAGAGAAATCTTTTTTCTTTTAAATTAAAAAAATATCTCAAATTTCTTCCTCCTTTTCCTCCACCAAGTTGGTGTATGTGTACATATGCCATAAACAGGATATTGAGATCTCAGCACAGGTCAGGGGCCAGTTCTTCCATTCTACCTTGTCTTAAGCAGTACCTCTTGTTCACTGTGGCACACCCAGGCTGAATTCTCCTGTCTCTGTCTCCAGTATTATAGCAGGGAAGCTGCACATTCAAATGCACACTGCCATAACTGGCTTGTCATGTATTCTGGGGATCCCAACTCAAGTCCTCATACTTCTGTGGCAAGCAGGGTCTCCACTGAGCCATTTACTTATAAAGATGCTTCTTCTCTGACGCAGTCTCTGTCTGCTCTCAGTGACAACTTATGGAGAAACAGCTAACTTGAATGTTACTTAGGAAGCCAGCACTGGTGAGAAACTACTTTTTGTCTCAGGGTCTCAAGCCTCTGTTCTGTGTTCTCACTAGACTATGGAAGTATTCATAGCTTTTAAAGCACTACCAGATTGGTAGTACCAGTGATTATTTTTTATAGTAAAGAAACTGTAGAAAGCATCCTCTTTAAAGAGCCACATCACTCAATACTGCCCCATGTTTGAAGTGTAGATACATGCAGCCATAGGGTGAGCTTTCCTTCCCTTCTCCACATCAGGTATTGAGTCATGAAGATGTAGTGACATCTTGTTATGTTCACTTGTTATGTGTCAGGCATGATCCATCATGATGATAAACAAGCCATACCCCGGCCATGAGAACCATAAAGACCACACAATCCACGCAGCCTAGAGCAGTACCTTCCTTGAGCACAGGCAGGTCCCTGTGCCTAGAGTAGCTCCTATGAGCCTGATGTTGGTAACTCAGACTATGGCCACATGTTCTTCGTACAGAGGAAATGAAGCTTAGATATCTCCAAAAGCAATGTCAAAGATTAGTTCTACAAGGCAAATAGCAATATATTCTGGTCAGGCTGTAAGATAATTGGACTGTACTAAAGCAAAGCCCCGCATTGAGTGCAGCAAACTTAATTAATTTAGGTTTCTAAGAAAACATTAATTTTTCTTAGGTTTCTTTCTGTGTGAGGTAGTTAAGGCACTTCATCCTATCTACACATGGAAAAGAAATGAAGAAAGACACATGTTCAAAGGAATTTCAGGCTGCTCATGACTGTTCTACAGAGGACATGGGTATTTTGGAATTCACTATAGAAACTGGAATTTCACTCTATTGTGCATTTACCTAATGCCAACTGTTCCAGCCAGTATCATACAGGTCTTACAGGTCAAAGTCTGCTGGTACAAACCCACTCCCACGGGTGACGACAGCCCCTCTTTACCTGCTGTCACATGCCACTTATTATTTCAGGCTCTTCCATTTTTTAGTTCTTTACAAGACTGATTGTTCACACTTTGCAGCAATCTCAATTTGCTTGAGATGGGGGACCCCAAAAGGAGTGTGTATGAAAGTATCTCTACATCTTTTAAAACTTACAAATGCCAGCAGAGACTTCAGCCCTCTCTGGCCACTTAAAGCAGACCAAGTTCAACTGAGCACCAGAATAGCAGTCTGTGTGGTATGTGACATTGCCGCACTCGTGGCAGAGTCTGGATGGCTGCCATGTAGTCTTGTCTCATCCCAACTTCCAAAAAGACTACTGAGAAACAGCACCTTTCTTTGAGCAAGGTGTTATGCAGCCGCCATGAAAAGAACAGCTATCCTCTCAGAAGCCCACAGTAGACCTCCCGTCACCTTGTCACCACCATGACAGTTGTATGAGGTACCCTGTATTTCTCTCTAGAGGAATGAATGGTTGCTGGTTCTGTGTGAGCGTCATGCTGCACGTACCATTTCTGATGTGTGATTGAACTATTTCTTGGAGTGCCACCCTTTCACCTTGCCACACACTCAGCAGGAGACATCGGTATGCCCACCTGAAGTATGTATGGCAAATTCCCAAGAGGATTCCATGAAAGGAAATAAAAGATCAGGTGCCTCTAGGGTCCTATGGGCAAAAATATGCCCCCAGCTTTGACCTGCAGTCCCAGGGGACATAGTGCAGAAAGGGACTTGGAAGGGAAACCAATGAGGCCGTTGGGATCTGTTTATCTGAAGAATGCATGTCAGGTCCCTGGGTGGGAGTCAGGAGGCTTATGGAGAAGCCCACAGTGCCACAAGGACTAATCAGGACTGTGAGGCAGGAGGACTATGGGGCAGAGGCTACTAAATCAGTTAATCCGCATGCCTCACTGTCAGTGTCTGGATTGGAATCGAAAGAGATGTTGCCCTGGGATCCACAGGGTAAGTCTGCTTTTCCCTCAGAGCCTGGTTGATAAAATGACATAGTAAAACTACTCAGCCCAGTAGAGATTCCTCTGACCGCAACATGGAGGAGGGGGTCACTCAGGAAGGGCCCAATGGGTATGTGAGAAGAAAAACATCAACAACAAAGCTAGTGCTTGGTTGAGAAATCAAAGACTTGTGGGCAGGAGACCCATGGGGCAAGAGATAGAGCCTGGCACTGTGCTAAAGTGTGGAAGGGGCAAGAGGGGGTATAAATTCTCTAAAAGGAACAGGTTGACTTCCATTTTGGATTCTGTACAAGATGTTAAAGATAATAGAGATAAAGGTTTCAGATAGCTCAGTACATTAGAGGGAGGGGGCGATAGAGAATAAATATTTAGACTTCATTACCATAAGAACAATTGAATCATAAAAGTGGACAGTTGGTAAGTGGATAACAGTTGGAGACCAGCAAGGATCACAAGTAGATACTGTCAACATGGACACACAAGGAAGGACTGAGGAGAAGGCCCTAGAACAGGAGGCCAGTCAGAACAGGTCTCAAATCAGGATGCTGTCATTTGGGGAGATACTTACCTGTTCTTTAAACCCTGACTAGTGGTAGGTCAAATAAGACACATGTGACTTCTGTGACTGTATATGACAGCACAGTGACAAAGCTGCTTGGAGTGGACAAGGCCAGGGAGGGGTCCTCCAAGCCACACTCCATAGAAAGAGGGCTAACAAATGGCTTCCTTCCAAAATTAGGAATTTTTTTTTCCTCCTGAATGCTGCTAGCAACAGACTGATAAACTCTTCTTGGGTCCCCTTGTCTCCTAAACACACAGAACACTTTGAGACAGCCAGTCACCTTTGCTACTCAGGTAAGCACAGTTGGGTGATTCATTTTATGTTTGCCCTGTAGTCTCACATACTGGTGGTTCTATTGTTACCGCTGGAGTAGCAGGCTCATGTAATGTGGCCCCACAGCTCTGAGAGCAGTTCTGACCTGTGTGAGCTAATAGTGTGGCCCATCTTGGCATAGGGACTAGATAAGATTGGACTGGGTGGGCTTGGAAATGACTGCTATCTCCAGACAGCATGAAAAATTCTGAAGGATAAGGCTAGCCCCTTCAGAATAGAGGATCCACAGAAGCATGTCAGCAAGAACAGACAAGAGGATGTTTGCATTGTTGGTTAGGAAGCATTCAGCTACCCACTGTTCTAGGTGTGTGTGTGTGTGTGTGTGTGTGTGTGTGTGTGTGTGTGTGTATTGTCCCAGTGAACCATGTGAATAAATGAGCCAGCATAGCTGGCCCCTATATTTTCTCTCAGACTCAGCCCAGCCTTGAAAGCATCATTTTTCTTTGCTCTTGTTCAGAATAGACCACTCCTTCCAATTTTGGGATACAGACCATGCTCTCCAGATAGAACAGAATGTCCGTATGAAGATATAAACTCCAGCCTTGACTCTTGAGACTCTGACCCACTTAAAACTGTACAATATGTACTTAGCCAAAAAAAAAAAAAAAATGCCGTAGCTACAGACAGCTGGTCTCGCAGACTACTCTTAACAATGCCAGGGTCTTATCTCCACACAGTGCAGATTCAGGCCTTAAAGCCTTAGCCCATACATGGACCGAGTAAAACACTTCAGCAATGTGAGAGAAGGTTGAGGAAGTCTGTACTAGACCAGGGAGAACCATCTCAATTTAAAGATTAAAAAAGACAAATTATTATTGTGTGTGTTTGTATTTGTGTGTATGTGTGTGTGTGTGTATGTTTGTGTGCATACATGTGTATATGGTACACATGGAGATCTTATGTGAAAGAGAAGTTCTCCTACTGAATCTGGAGTTTGCTAATAGGCTAGGCAGTCTGGCGAGCCGGCCCCCAGGGAGCTTCCTGTCTGTCTCCACCTCCCTAGCGCTGAGATTGCAGACCTATGCCTTTGTGCTGGGACTGATGGGGTGCTGGATTTCCCACTCAGATATTTATGCTTCACCGTGAGCACTTCTCCCCAGCCCCCAGACATTTCCTTAAATATCTGACTTCTTTTAAAATATATATTACATTTATTTGCTCTCTCTCTCTCTCTCTCTCTCTCTCTCTCTCTCTCTCTCTCTCTCTCTCTGTGTGTGTGTGTGTGTGTGTGTAGGCTTGTGGTCAGCTTGTAGGGGTCAGCTCTCCCCTTCCACTGTGGGTTATCCGTAATGGTTCATGCCTTCTTCAGCCACTGGTAATGGCTAGGCTCACTGGTAATGTGCCGGTCATGGGTTCCCTCACAATGAATGAGCCTTCAGTAGAATTTATTGGTTATTCCCAGGTGTAAATGCCACTGTTGCAACTTTCAGGATCCCTGGCCATTCTGGCCCCACATTAAAGCTGACCATGAATAAATAAGTCAAGGCTATGTCATGAGCACAAAGCAGCTCCCGAGGAGAGCAGGAACAGTCAGTACCCACCCACCCACCTACCATAGACTTTACTCGATCGTATATTCTGAGGCATGAATCCACTCTTCTTAGTACACTGTTCAGAGTTTTGCTACCATGTTTTGTTTTTAACTTTTCAAGTCATTTTTTTTTTTACAAGACTTCAGAATTGCCTCTTCTTCCAAACAAATCTTTTTCAGTTAATGCTGGAATATTCTAGCAAATGTCCTCTGTGCCTGTGTTGCCTCTTTTATCACAAACATGTCTGTATGGGGAAAAGATAATTCCTTCATTATACAAAAATTGTTCCTCTGCTTTAATCTCTCAAGTCATGATAAAATATTTCTTCTCTGTCCTCACCATTCTGTTTTGATCACATGGTCTGCTCTGATTGATTTCCAGTAAATGCCTCAGACCTGAAATGTCTTTCTCAGATGGGAGCTAGCTTTCTGCAGCACCACAGCACTGAAAGAGAGGGTGGCTGGATGCAGGTGAGCTAGCTCACTGTGGTAAATGAGGCTCTTCTGTCTGCAGCCTCCTGCCTACAATGAGAAAAAACTGCTTTGCTCGCTCGCTTGTCCTTTAAGAAGAAACAAAAATCTGCTATGGAAATATATATGAACAAGTCAGAATAGAAGTGGGCCTGTCCCAACTAGGTAACAGCAAGGGATAGAATATATATGTCCATATCTCAAAGCATATCACTAAATGTCACTCCACTGTCCGTGGGTGAGGAGGGGACATACACAGGTCATAACCTGACACTCAAACATATTGATCTGAAAGAGTATAAAATGGCCTAGGGATGAAGCTCAGTCAGAGAATGCTTGCCCAGCATGTACCAGGCCTTGATTCCCATCTCTAGCACAGTGTGAAATGGCTATAGCGGCATACTTGTAATCCTACCACTTGACTACATAGTGATTTCAAGGCTGGCTGGAACTCTGTCAAAAATCTAAAAAATAAACAAAAAAAGACAAGAACAAAACAAAAAGTTAGCCACTTGGTCAGGATTGGGAACAAAGTGTGCAGTGGATCCCATGGACATACCTAGAATTGTTTAAAATGTTCAGGGATATTGCTTAAAATAGACCACTCAAGGCTCTAGGGTGCCACAAATATGCTTTCATTCGCATGCAGTTTTACTGTTAGACTGCACATACAAACATGCCCCCCTTGCTTCTAGCACCTAGCAAAGGTAATTAAAGCAGGAATCACAAAGCACACAGACTAGTCTGAGACCACATCTCCACAGACGCCATAAATGCTGCATCTCATGTCATGCTAGGTCACATAAGTACAGGTTGGTCAAAAGGCATCTACAACCCCTGCTTTACCCCAGAGTGCAGTTCAGACACCATTTCATTTTCCCTTCTTTGGAAACTGATGTTTCTGGTCTTTATTCCGTGGCATTTGCTGGTGCAGCTCTGGGCTCCATGACACACCTGGGTTTCCCTGGTTTCTCAACAGTCTTCCATTGCTGTGTTGGGCTCCATCAAAACCCCAAGCAAACAGACATAAGGGAGATGGGCGATGTGCACCACTGACCACGGTGAAGAAAAGTTACTTTGGTCATTTATAATTACTTGTGAATTTCACATTTATTTTTCCTTTGAAAAAATTTACTTTTTTCTTTAAAAACCGTTTCTTCACAGAATAAGACTTATTTTTATAAAGCTAACAAGAACATATGAGACAACCCCAAAGCATTCAGCTGATAATAAATGGACTTTGATGAATGACCCAACTCAGGTTGCTTACAGTGATCTGAAAATTCTGTTATGTCTTCATACAGTCTTGAAGATGTTTTTGGTGGGGGGGGGGCACAGCATAACCACTAAGAATTTAGTTGGGGAAAGCTATAGATTTAGTCTCCAAATTCTGAAAATTTTCACTCATTAACATATTTATTATTCTTGAAAAAAATAATGTGACTAACTGACATATTCTAAGTGAAAATCAGAGATGGAAAAAATGTAAGTTGCTTAGAAAATACATAAATTTGTTAAATATTTGACATTTTACCATGCTTTGTGATGTATTGATATACATTTAATGCTAAGACATCCATTTTTTAAAGTAGAATACAATGGCTGAAATGATACCTAAATAGTGTTATTATCCCTGGAAACAAACAGAATTATCCAACGTTGCTAAAGACCTAAAAAGAAACCAAATTTCACTGATTTGTGCTGCTTCGTTTAAGTTTAGATTTATTCATTTCATGGTAGGAAAATTAAAAAAAAAATTCAATGTGTACTTCTCCCAGTAGCCACCACATAGAAAGAGATCAATGAAGCCACATGTTAATAAATTACATAAATACTCAGGAAACGTTGATCACACTGGATGAAAGGTCAGGCTCTGTTGCAGGGACCTTCTTCTAGCCAAATGAAGCATATTACATCTGATCTGTGCTGAGCGGCGTTTCTGCCTTGGGTGAGGTTTTTGGTGCCTTTGGTGTGAGTCACAAATGCAAATATCCATGTTTTGTTGCTGTGTGCAGTGGGGAAGTGGGCTGTAACCATCCCACATGCTTCTGCGCCTCCTGCGTGTCATTCTTGCAAAGGCCTGAGCGCCATCTAGTGTCCAACCTAGGTATGAGACGTGGGAAATCTGGGGAAGCAACTGGATTTCTCTGCATACTGCAGTAGATTTACCCAGTTACCAGCGGGGTTATTGCGCTCTTTACTTTATATACCACTAGATTCTGAAAACATTAGCTTCTTCTCAAACCCATTATTGCTCAAGAGTGTTTCAAATTTAAGGCTTTTCATTCTTAGAGGACTGTGTCCAATGTGGTTAGTTATCACTGCAGATAATCATAAAACTGCGTTCTTCCTGGGTAAAGCTGCTACTGTGTAAACCACACTCCCTATGAGTTGTCTGTCTCCTGACCTGTGTGAAACCAAAACATGCTCTCCCAGCTCAGCCTCTCCCTTACAAGAGATGTGGGTGTAGCATTTCCTCTACTTCTCTGATTCTTCTCTCATTCCTTTGCAGATTGTCTACAAAGCCTGGCTCTGCTCCCAGTATTTTGAAGTCACACAGTTTAACTGCAGAAAGACAATTCCATGCAAGCAATATTGTTTGGAGGTGCAGACCAGGTGTCCATTCATATTGCCCGACAATGACGAAGTTATCTATGGAGGCCTCTCCAGCTTCATCTGCACAGGTACAGTTGGGTGGGGCCTTCCTTTGATCTCCATAGATTTCTTGCTTCCTTTACTCACATAACCTTGAGCTTGCACAAGGGTATTTTCACATGCCCTCTCTTCTAGAAGCACTGACTTAAACAAGAGTCAATCTAATTGTGGCTCTTTGAGACTGTCCCATAAAGATAATTGCAGAGTAAAATGTTTACAATTTCTCCTGTGTATTTGTTGTGGATTTTATCACCTTAGCCTAATCAGTATTGAGAACAGAAAGAAATGTCTGTCTGAGTCAAGAGTGTGCATATTGGTTTGTAAGAGCCCCAGGTGGGTGATTTCTATATTTTCTGCATTATATATTTCTACTTCTTTTGGGAAAAATGCTCAGATAAGGCAGGATGTCACCTCCAGCACCTGTGCCTAGAAATCCATGAGCATGAGCGTTAAGTAGTTTAGCTAAGCATTGAATTCAAGGTCATCAAGGCTAAGAGCTGTCTCATTCTGAAACAGGTGGTCAATGAGAACAACACCTTCCCTTAGAACACTGTCCTCACCCAAGTCCTTTATATTCTTAGAAGAGGAGGGAGGACCTAAGTTCTTGAACTATTTGATTTGATTCTTAGCATGATTAATGTTTGAGTTTTAAGCCTAAAATTAAGTCTGGAAAAGCCAGAAACTTCTCTTTGTATATCGGGCCTTCAAACAATCCATTAACAATAGAAGGACAAGAGAGATATCTTTGTGAGTGAAGGTACCCGATGCTAGTCTTAAGTACCTGAAATTCAGTCCTGGAGGCAAGATGGCAAAAGGCTAGAGCCTACCCCTCCAAGTTGTCCTCTGACTTCATACATGCAGGCACTCACATGAAATTAATTTAAAAATAAACAAATATAATAAAAAAAATAAGGGGCTGAAGAGAAGAGTCAGAGGTTAAGAGCATCTGTTCCTGCAGAAGACCTGGGGTTGGTTTTCAACAACCACAGGGTCACAACCCTCTGTAACTCCAGTATCAGAGGATCCATTGTTCTATTCTGACCTCTGCAGGTGTCAGGCACACATAGAGTGCACAGACATACATGTAGGCAAAACAATAATGCACATAAAACAAATCTAAAAATAAATAAAACAGTGACAAGTTAAAATGTTCGTTGTGACAACATATCAGGTGGTTTCCAGATTGCGTCTCTTCGGTGTAAGAAGGCACTAAGACATGGTCAGTGTCCTGAGAGCCCACACGGGGCTGGCAGAAGGGCACTTATCCCATCACGAAACCTGGCTTTCCTCTGATGAAGTGACTAACTGTCCCCAGCCCAACTCTGTTCACAAGATAAGAGGATGTGGATGAGGGAGGTGTGTAGGCTTAGCAATAATAGGCAAGAAGGGAGAAGGTCCAGGAAGGGGGGGGAAGAGAAGAAATAAAATGGAGAAAAAGGAAGGAAGAGGGGAAGAGAGAAGAATGGGGAGGGAAAATAGGAGAAGAGAAGAGAGAGAAGGAAGATAGAGAAGGGTGGGGAGAAAGAGCAGAAAGGGGGAAGAAGGTACTAAAGGAAGGAAGGAAGGGAAGGGAGAGGAAAGGAAGAAAGACGGGAGGAAGGGAGGGAGAGAGGGAGGGAGGAAGGGAGGGAGGGAGGGAGGGAGGAAGGGAAAGCTTGTTTGTTTTCTGGAGGAAAAATTCACCAGAAATAGGTTTTTATTTATGTTGACTTTCCCATAGAGCATTCCATAATATTTATTTAAAAAAATAAAAGCCTGCATTCTAAAATTCTGTCCAAAGGATGCTTGTGGCCTCTGGCCTTCTGTGAAGGTCTATGCCTCGTAGTTCCTTCCCACACGGTATGAAGTCCTCCCCAGGGTTGCTCAGTGGGTCCTGCCAGGAACCCATGAAGATGGAAACCCCAAACCGTCTATCATCTCCTGGCCTCTGTCGGTGTTTGCAGAGTTCCTTTCTCTGAATGCCTTCAAGCTATCTGGATGCAAAGGCAGTCTCCGTTATCTTCTTGCCCCATAAGGGCTGTTGTACAGCTTGCATGTTTTAGTTGTTTGGAGTTTGTAAAATCTGCTTGCTTGGAGCTATCGTGACATCTCTTAGGAAAGGTGACAAAAGAATAAATCTGTCACCGGCCTAGAAGATAACACCAGCTCCTCGGAGGCCTTCACAGTTGTCTGGTGCTGAGAACCTGGAGGTCTCTCTGCTGTTTGCTCTCTGTTGGCTTTGTGACCCTTATGTTACTAAGCTCAGAGTGCTACAGTTCGCTTTTCAGGCACACCACTCTGAAATTCTGCAAACTTGTACAACAGGAGGAATCGTGGCTTTTTTCTGGGGTGGGACAAGGTTTTGGTGGAAACTGTGTTCAGGTTGATCACTGGTAACTGTCATCCCTACCCAAGGCTGCAAGAGCTTATGACAAAAAGCACTGTGCTCTTCCTTGCTGCCTAGGCATGCAAGTAGAGTTCCAGGCATAACCAAAAAGTTAGACTGTCTCTGGAAAAGCAAGAAACACAGGTAGACCTCTGCTGCAGATCACACTTAGCACTTACTCTCCAACTCCAACTTAAATGCTTTCTGAAGCTCCTTGTTGAAGATACACAGATTCACAGACCACTGTGGAGCTGATGTAAACCAGCCTCATTGCTCTATGTGTAGTGAATTAAATGTTTTCTAAACTCAGGAGGAATTAGGTTCAAAAGAGAAATCATGTGTGACCTCTTTACCATGGCCACTGGTAAGCCAAGGCCACCAGGCTGGCTCCTCACTTTAGGCCAGCAGGTAGACATATAGCACAGGGCCCACAAGAAGCAATGAGCGTGTTCTATAAAATAAAAAGACAAATTAACAACAACCCACCGTCTAAGTCAGAACTGTTGCTCTTCCACTGTGGCTTTTGAAAACAAAAGTAGTAAAATAAGATCATTTCCACAGCAGGTGCTAAGAACTATAGTCACTTATCAACATACTTTGAAAGAACCTAACACAGAGGTTCGCAATCTGTAGGTTGTGACCCCTTTGGAGTGGGTCACATATTACAAATTTACATTATGATTTGTAACAGTAGCAAAACCACAGTGATGAAGTAACAATGAAAATAATGTTATGGCTTGGGAATCACCACAGAATGAGAAACTGCATGAAGGGGTCACAGCCTTAGGAAGGTTGAGAACCATTGCTCTGAGGTCTGTTCACAAGATGATGCTCAAATATGGCACTATTATTAAGCTAAGGACCCCAAAGCTAGGCGGATCATAGACCCTGGGGAGAACCTACTACCATCACACTGATATGTAGACATGTATTGAACTGAGTCCCAGTGAATTATCCATATAGCCAACGATTGGTGCATCTGTCAGCCTTCACCAGAGAAGTGTCCATTTGCAGTAGATAATGGTTAACAAAGAGACCTATAACCAGTCAAGATCCATAGAGACTTAGGAGACCTCAGCCCTAAATGTGACATCTATATCACATCCCCTCCTCCCGGGGCTCAAGGATTATTGAAGAAGAGGCAGAAAAGATTTTAAGAGCCAGCATCAGGAAAGAGTGTTTTGTCAACATGGAAGAAGTTGTCCATATCAGCTCACATTTGTCATATTGTGCACAAGGACCATGCATGCTCAAAACAAGCAAAACCAGAGCATGCAGAGGACAGGTAGACACAAAGTCCCACCCCTGGGTGAATTGAATTGGTGGTTGATAGCTGCTGGGAGAGGAAGAACTAGTTTACTTTAGTGTATGTCCCCCATTGGAAAGCCACACACATATAAATACACACACACACACACACACATACATGGATACAAAGCTAAGTGAGTAGAGAGGAGAAATATTTGGGAGGAGCTAGTGCAGGAAGTTGATGTAATCAGAATATAATGGCAAAATCCTCAAATAACTAAAAAGATGGATAAAAGGAAAAAGGAGAGGGGAAGAATGCTGGTATTTCTTCACTTTAGTGCTGGTAGGTTTTCTGTGGTTTCTATGAAGGTGGAGAACTGAGGTCTTTAGTGAGCATTTGACTACATACGGCCCTTGCTGGATGCTGCAGAGGACAGGCTCTGTCCAGGGCTGTTGCTTGCATCTCACACATGGCTGAGTGCTCCTGACTCCATTAGCCATAAACATGGTACAGCTCAAGCCCAGAGCAGATCAAATTTTGGTAGTTTTAAAGCACAAATTTTCTAAAATGACTATGATGTTGAATTAATGTAGAATCAAACTTAACATTTCAGCACATTACTTTGATTTCATGTTTAAGGTATGGTCTCGTGGAGCCCAGGCTAGCTTTGAGCTCCTGCATAACTGAACTCTTAGTCTCCTACCTCCTTCTCCCAAGTACAGAAATTACAGGAATTCAACACTATGCCTGATTTACAAAGCTTGGGATTAAACAAACACAGAATTTAGAACATGTGAGGCCACCCAAGCCTTGTCCCCAGCCCTGGTTCATCTTTTTTTGGTGGTGCTTACAAAACTTAGCCTTGTACTGAACTTCAGCTCTCAGATGTAATGTTCTGGTCATCAATAGAATAACCTGACCCTTATTAAGACAGAGATTTATTAAGGAACCCAGCAAGCCTGTCCATTGAGATAATGCGTCTGACTCATGGTACTGTGCTCATGCTCCAACATTCTGACCATGGATCTAGACTACAAAAGGGCTTTCTGCCTGTGCTTAATTCTACTTGGGGAAAAAAGGGGCGATGAATTGAGATGCCTCTTGTTTTTTTCCATTAAAGAACAGAACTGGCGGGGCGGGGGTGGGGGAACTTTGAGACATAATTAGGGAGAAGTTCCGGGTGTTGTCAGGGCAGACAGTCAGTCAATGCTGGGGTGGTTGAGATACAGCTACCCATGGTTAGTTCTGCTGCAGGCTCTGTCACAGGCTGTCCGGTTAAGGGTCTCCATCTGCAGGGCAGGGGCGGTGACCAAGGTCTTACTATCCAGCCTCCACTGTAGTAATTATGGTGTTTCCCTGTCTGCCCTCCCTCACCGGGTCCAGGGCTCCCAGAGCAATCCTTGATTGCTTACGCTAGTAGGGAGCTGAGCCTAAGAAGATGGGAGCAGTGGAGTGCCACAGCTGTGGGTGCTATGGTAACAAACATGGGAAATTACACCCTGTGATTGATGGATAAAGTAGGACTGATGTCATTTGCTGCTCCATATTCGCGAGAACAAAAGTAGAAGTTGGTCCGTTGGGGGTTACTGACAACGAAGATAAAACATATTTTGAGAATTCCGTGTAAATTCTGCATCCCATTCTTTTAGCTGTGACAAGGATAGGGTTATGTTTCTGCCTCTGGGGAAAACACCGTAGGATGCTTTCGTTCTTTTGTGACAGGTGGATGAGCTGAGGCGGTGGATGGCGCAGCCTCGCGGCAGGTAAGCGCTACTGCAGGGCATCTGAAACCTTGCACATGGAAAAGCCAATGATAACACCTCTCTCTCTATTTCGCTCTCTCTCTCTCTCTCTCACACACACACACACCACACACAGACACGCGCATGCGTGCACGTGCGCACGCATGTGTGCGCGCGCGCACGCACACACACACACACACAAATATGATCCAGATTACAAAGGAAATATGCTTTCCATATATTTTGGTGTCAATGTCCCAGCCACTTAATATTTTCACATTTAAACTGTGTGTGCATATGTTCACATATTTTTCAAAATTCAATTATGGGTTGGCTGGGAGAAGCTCAGTTATTTATAACATGAAAAAAAAAAAAACCTAAACCAAACAAACAAAAATCCTGATATACATTATAAACCTTTGAAGTCAAAAGACAAAATAAAAGAGACAATATATTACTCAGAATAAAACACAGAGAAAAGTAAACAGGACACAAAATTAAATGTGCAAAATGTAAGGCCACCATATGATTTTTCTAGGTCCAACCTGTAGAGCCTGGTATTTACAGATGTCCAATAATCCAAGTTCAGATCCTGAGGCGAATCCTGTATGTAGATGAGATCCTGAAAGATCTTGTAGGCACACTCACATGACTCCAGATTTGTAGGTGGCAGTGTGCTACCCTCCACAAGCCTGCTGCTCTCCACAGCTTTGGGGAAATTCTGACACGCCTCCAGTGAACCTTCTGTTCTGCATTCTACAGCTTGCATGATCTAAAAGGAGAAATTAAAGGCATAGACAAGGAGAGCTGAGGAATTTGAGCCTGGACTAGAGCTGTACTAACCCCAAATGAGTCCAAGCTGAATAAAAAGGGATCCAGAGGTCACTGCTGTCCAGAGCAATGGAGGGGCATGTGTGGGAACACTGATTGGTGCCTTTGAGGTGGCTTTCCTGACATCAGGGCTCAACTGTCCTTGAACCTGGCAGGGAAATAACATTCTTTGTCTGTATGCAATCACAAAGAGACTAGAAGGAGCTGGCTCTGCCAGGTTGGTCTGTTGAATATTTGGAATTTCAGATGAGGTAAGAAAATGTAGCAAAGCCAGGGTTATCAAAACCGGAGGACAGCAATCCTTGGTACATCTGCTGTTTCACCTACACTTGAGACATCTTTGTGAAGGATCAACTCCTCCTCTGTAGCTGCTGCCAATTGAACTTGCTTGACTATAGCTGTTATCCCTACACACTTGTAGATTCAACAGTCACCAGAACTGAGCTGGCTACTCTACTGCTTGTTAAACCATGGGATGCATTGCAGAATTCAGGATCATTTAACCAGCAAGAGTCTGACTGTAATTACCCCAAAATAATTTAAAAGCAATTGTGAAATGAATTCTTGTTAATCCTTGCAGGGCTCCCCAAAGTTGTTTTATAATTTCAGTGAACACACAGATTCTCCACTCTGTAGCATCAACAAATATATGGAAAATGCAGGCTCACATTAGAGAATGTCATATGCTATGAATTTTGGTGTTTTTATTTGCATTAAGTTTTCTGCCCTTATGGGGCCAGGATGGTATAGTTATAGAAAAGAAAGAATAAATATTTTCTGCTATCATTTCTCAACATACCAGTCTCTAATTTATGTATATTAGACTTGTCTTGTTTTAGAACACTTGATTGTACAAATCACTATTTGAGTTATTATCAGCTTTAGTTTCACAAAAATTACCCGAAGAATTTTGGCTTCAGATTAGGACAGAATTACCATCAATTTCTGGAAGAGTCCTAAACATGGTTCGGTTAGTTTGTACTAAAGATTTATACAAAGTGACATTTTCAGCATTATGACTGCTGAATCAAAATATTGATCAGCTCTGGAAAATGTTGAAGATACTGCATCCTGCAGTATGAAATATTCACCCAAGATTCAGTTCTTTATGCAAAAATAAATAAGTACACCCATCTCATTAGTGTGCCCATTGGCTTTCATGTTTTATGAATAATAAAGTTAGTGTTTACTAAAAAAATCATAAAAAACTTTATGACTTATGAATAATGTTAAAATGTCTAGAATAAAAAGTAATCACAAATGGAAAAATTTTAAGAATGTTTGCCTAGTCTTATATTGCTTTTCCAAATCTGTTATTGCAAAAGCAAGAATAATTCCATACTTCACAGCTATTGGTCCAGCATTCATGTCATAAGTGAAATAGCAACTCCCAGTCAGCTACCCTGAAACTAGCTCTTGAGAAATATCTCTGTTGTTGGATAGAGCAGAGCGAGTTCCATCCTGAGCTTACAAAACTGGAAGCCCAGGGCTCCTGTCTCTTCCTTGAAGGCTGACATCATTCCAAACACTCCCTGGCTCCTCACACCACACATCACAGCAAAAACGGATGCTACAAGGATTTTGCAACATGGAACTTTTTTTCCTTTCTGTCTTTCTTTTTCTTTTTTTAGGTTAAATAAAGATCAAGACTGTCTAGCTCTCTGTTCCTAGAAAAGCTTGTGGTCAGATGGCTAGTTCTATCAGCCAGATGGAGAGGGAGAGTTTTCAGATACCACCCTGTCTCTTTAACACTTGCTGGCTCTTGCTCTTACTCCGCAACACCACACACACACACACACACACACACACACACACACACACACACACACAAATATAGGGGCATGTAGATACATCCCTGCCACAAAAGACAAAGCTTTGTATGTGTGTCACTACATGTGGCTATGATTGTGACATTGTTCTATGTATAAAATACATATAAAATATAATAATCATAATAGAGCAATATATAACTAATGTACCTATAAATTTCTATCATTCATATATGCATGAAATTTAAATTGCTACAATTTACACAGAATCTAGGCATAAATAAAGAAGGAAATGTTTACTTTAAAATTAGCTTTAAATCTTAGTCTATGAGTTACAATTTTATCATTGCAAAATCAAAAAACTATGTGTGTTTGTGTGTAGTGTGCATATATTCCCTGAGCTAAGGAGAATCTTATAAAAATCAAATACAGAAATAGGTGTGAGTCCAGTGTACGAGAGACAGGTAACTCACTGCCATCTCCACATCAGAAGTTAGGGCATTAGAACTTAGACCTTCAGCGTGTGAGTCTAGGCAGGTACTGTTCAGAATTTAGGTATGTATTTGAAAGTGGGAAATTTGGGTGTAACACACACACACACCCACACACACACAAGATGAGAAAACAGTGTAAAGACAACTTATGGAGGAGATGGCTTCGGTCATGACAAGACCAAAGACCTGAGGCCTCAGGGAAGATTCTGACAACACTGTCTTCTTGTACTTCTGCTCCAGATGGGATACAGCATTCTCCTCTTCTTTAAGCGAGAAAATGGAGAAGTCCACAGCTTCTGTGTCTATGGTGCCTGTGATATCAGCCTCCACTGATAGTACAATGAATAATGGCTTGCAGATTTGAAACAAAACAGAGACATTCAACAGGGCTTAATCTAGAATCATTTCTACCCTTTGCATGAGAAAAAAAATGCAGGGTTCAAAAATTCACCCAGATTATTGGCTAGGAAGCTACAATGTGATCATAGAAGCAATGAGGTCTGGGTCCTGGGATAGAGACAATGGCAAAGATACAAGACATGGACAGTACAGATCTCTTTAAGCTGAAAGATAAAATGATATCTGAACTTCCACGAACATCTTTTTGATGAAATCTAACACCACAGTAAATCTGCAGTGTGCTGTATGTGTGGTATCAAGAGCCCCACTTGTCAATCATCAGAATATTTTAGCCCTGAGTCTGAGAACCCTTCAGTGCAGAATGAGGCAACAGTGAACGTTCTTCAAGCAGCCCAGCCACTCTGAGCATACACTGAAGATCACTCACAACCAAAACTTCTCTGAGTAACAATGCCTTTTTGAAGGGAGAAAAGTTGGAAAGAAAAGAAAGAAAACCAGCAGAAAATTCATCCAAGCAGGTCCTTACTGTGTTTTTATGTATTCTTTGGGAATTTGATACATGTATGCAATGAAATAGAGTCATATCCATCCCCCCCATTTGCCCTTCAAACTCACCCAGACTTGCCTCCTCCCATATCTATATCTCCTCTTTCTTCTCCTCTTTCTTTTCCTTGAATGACCCATCCACTAAGTCTGATTGGAGCTCTCTATATGAATGAGTACGGGGCACCAAGGGAACCCCACCAGTTTCTTACCTCTAGAGCACTTTACCTTCCTTCCATTTTGAAATGCTTCTCCCATCACTTTTAGACTTACTTCATAGGATTCTTCTGTAGTTTTGAAAGAAATTATAATTTAACAGTTTTGTAGAATATATTGTTTTTATTTTACATTCCCTAAATCCATTCTATTTCTATGCATTTTTATTATTTTTTCAGAATTTTATGTATAATATTGTATTTATATTATTTACATCTACTGCTTCTGTGCCTCTACCCCTCTTAAAATATTTTTTGTTATATGTATACATAGACAAATAGAGAGAGATTTGTGTGTTTGTATGTATCCTGCTGAGTCAACTCAGTTTTACTCATATGTAGGTTTAGAGCTGACTTTCTGTGATTGGACAACCTACTAGGGTATTCATCCCTGGAGAAGACTGATTGCTTATCAACTTCCATTAATTTACTGTAGCTCTTCAGCAAGGGGTAGAGCCATGTGAGATTTCCCCATCCATGCTGGCTTGTCAATTGTGTTATTGTTCAGGTCTTCTTTAGGTGGCCATATCACTAGGGTTTCTTGGATGCCACTTTCTGTCATGTAAATAAGATGAAATCTCTCACCTGACACCCTACTCCTCTGGAACATAAAAAATCAAGGACACTAGCTATAAAGACAGACCCTCCCCAGCTTTCAGCACCTCAGTCCTAATCCTTACCAAGATGATAATTTCTACCTCTGTCTATTCCAACTATCCTGAGAATAGAGAAAATTCTATCCATGAAGGAGCTTCATCAATGAATATAAATGAAGCAAGAATGACCTCATAATAAGAGGAATTAAGAGTTTCAGAACTGACAGGCCAGAGGAGGCAACTGCCCAGCTCGATGAGGTAGGCCTGCCAGTGGTTGCCTGTACAGAATCTGGGTGTCTTGGGTAAGATGAACTCACCTAGGGTAATTCTGCAAAAGAGAAATGTCTACCTTGAGGAAACAGGGGCTCAGGTGGCTTTTTTGACTTTTCCTCTACCATGGTAGCACAGGCATTAAGTTCAGTAAACAAGAAAATTAAAAAATAAAATTTAGCTTGCTTTTTCAAGTTCATCAGAAAACCAGCTGCAACTTCATAACTCTTATGCTCCACCAGCAGTCAATCTTTGCTCTTTGGTGCCTTGGTTTCCATGGAAACATGGTTTTGTAACAAGAGTACCTGACATCCTTTCAATTAGCTACAGGTTTGACTCAGAGGGTCATACACCATCTTCCTGCTTTATAAAGAAATGTTTGCTGTAGTTGGAGGTAATCTGTAAAAACAAATGTGTCAACATTTTTTTCTTCCTTCATCATGATTTTTTTCTGGTTTTGAAGTATACTTTGCATCTTTTCTCATGGATAGTCACATATTCTATAAGAAATTTGCTTAAAATACCTAATATTAGAGCACCATATAACTATAATTTATAGCTTGTAGCTCAAAAATGTAATCACACTTTTTTGTCTCAACCATTGGCTCCTCAGTAATGACACAGAGACTTATTAATTATGAAAGCTTGGCCTTAAGTCGTATCTTTCAATCTACATTCTTTTACACGGTTAGTTACATTTAATTTCTGATGCTCATGCTTCTTGCTGTTTGTCCTCTGGCATGTCTGCTCTCCCCTTCCCAGCATCCTCTGTGCACTATAATTTCTGCCTAGCTATTGGCCATTCAGCTTTGTATGAGCAACACATCTTCACAGTGTACAAAACGATTAGTTTACAATACAGAAATTTAACAAAGGTATTTCCTGGGTAAAAATCAAAGAGTGTGCGGATGGATTTCTAGGAACATTTAGGAGAGATTCCCATTCGTTTTGTTTTTGTTTGTTTGGTTGGTTGGTTTTGTGAGATAAGTTTCTATGTGTTTAGCTCTGACTGTCTTGGAACTCAACTTGTAGACCTGGATAGCCTCAAACTCACAGAGATCTACCTGTCTCTACCTCCCAAGTGCTGGGATTAAAGGCACCCAGTGAGTTTCCCATTCTTTAAGGCAATCGTCAAAATTCTCTCTGTCTCTCTCTCTGTGTGTCTTTCTCTCTCTCTTCCCCCCTCCCCCGTGTGTGTGCATGCAGATGTGTACACTTGTGTATATGTACGCCTATAGATCTATGGATACGTCCTATTGACCAGAGGACAATCTCAAGTATCCTTCTACAGGTGCTGGCCATCTCAAATGTTTGAGACAGAGTTGCTCTCTGGCCTGAGTTTCTTCACTAGTAGACAAAACTGTCTGACCAAAGATCCCCAGAGATCCTTACATTGCCATTTTCCAAGCTCTCAGGTTACATAGTCTGTGACCACACATGGCTTTTTACATAGATTCAGGAATCAAGCTCTAATTGTCATTGTGTTTGTAAGGAAAGAACTTTATCAGCTGAGCCTCTTTCCAGCCCCAGAGTTTAGCTCATCACTGGTGAGTGAAAAATAGACGAAAACCATTATTAAGCCACTGTGCTAGACAGGGTTTCCCACTGTACTAGTTAGCGGTTCTATTGCTGTGATGAGATATCATAACCAAAAGCAAGTTGAGGAGGAAAGGGCTTATTTAGCTTATACTTTTCTCACATCTTAGTCCATAATTAAAAGAGGTCAGGGCAAGAACTCAGAGGTAAGATCCTGGAGGCAGGCAGTGGTGAAGCCACGGTGGAGTGCTGCTTTCTGACTTACTATTCATGGCTTGCTCAGCCTGCTTTCTTCTCTCTCTCTCTCTCTCTCTCTCTCTCTCTCTCTCTCTCAAAGGTTTTTTTTTTTTACCACATATACCACTGCTACCCCTCCTTCCCACTTCCCAGTCACTCCCAGTCCTCCCTTAGCCTTCCCCCACCCCAGGTCCCATCTATTCCCCAAGGAGGGCAAAGAGTCCCAAGGTGGGTCAGTTCAGTCTGGCATATCCAGTTGTAGGTCCTCGTTCCTCATCCCAGTATTAAGGCTAGGTTTGGTGTTCCTCTGCAGGAAATGGGCTCCAAGATGTTAGTTCATGCACCAGAAATGTAGTCTGATTCTACTGCAAGAGGTTCCCCAAACTGCCTATGCCATTTGACAGTTGTCTACCTTTGGAGGGTTTAGTTCATTTCCCTGACAGTTCCTCAGCAATTGTTTCTGATTCAGTAAACTCCCAATAGCTCAGGTCAGCCATCTCTGTGGATCTCCTCCTTAAGTTCCTGATTCCTTTGCTCATGTACTCTTTCCTCTCTCTCTTTAGCTGGACCTGGAGCTCCACCTGGTGCTTAGCTATGGATCTCTGCTTCTGCCTCTATCCATTGCTAGATGAAGGCTTTATAATGACAATTGGGATGGTCATTCATTTCATTATAGGGGAAGTCCTGTTTAGGCACCATCTCTACTATTGCTTGGAGTCCTAACCAGGAACATCTTGTGGGTTCTTGGATGTTTCCTTAGCACCAGGTTTCTTTCTAACCCCATAGTACAGCCTGCTTTCTTATAGAGCCCAGGACCACCGGCCCCGGGATCGCATCACCCAGAATGGGCCAGGCCCTCCCCGATCAATCACAAATTAAGAAAATATCTTACAGCTGCATCTATAAAAGCATTTTCTCAATTAAGGTTTTCTCTTTTCAGATGACTCTAGCTTATTTCAGGTTGATTCAAAACTAGCCAGCACAATTGACCATTGTCAACTTGAAACACAAGAGTATCACTTCTTATACTTTCCTTTCTTGTTGATCCCCAAGATCACACATTAACATGATTGTCACAAGATAAAACAATTTACAATCTTAAAAAATCCCACTGTCTTTGCAATTTCAAACACTTCAAAATTCAATCTTTTTAAAATTCCAAGTGTCTTTTATAACCTAGAATCTCTCTTAAAATTTAGTCTCTTAACTATAGGCTCCTATAAAATAAAAATAAATTAATGTTTTCTTTGAGAGAGAACCAGAGCACATTTTAAATCTGAACAAAGGAAAACCACCTTTCAAAGGTATAAGTATCTTAATGGTTAATGTCTGCAATTCACTCAGAATCTCTGTGCTCCTCCACAGGGCTTGGGTCACTTCTCCAGATCTACCTTTTGCAGCACACATAGCTTGTTTTCTGGGTGCTGGCTGCTTTCACTCCACCGCTGCTTCTGTTCTTGGTGATCATCCCATAGGACTGGGCACCTCCAAAAATGCTGGACTCCCCTGCTGTCACTGGGCTGCACTTTCACCAATGGTCTCTCCTGGGCTCTCTTCAAGGACTCCAGATTGCAACACAGTGCCAAGCCTCAGTTTCTCTCCATGACCCCATTCATGCCTTCAAAACCAGCACCATCTGAGTGGCTCTTATAATATCAAGGTCAGCTGCCAGTGTTGGGCAATTTGGATGCATCTAGAACACAGCTCTTGTGTGCCAAAACACTTTCTAAAAGACTTCACCTCAGTGATGCTGGCCTCTTTGACCACAGCTGATTCTTCAGCCCAGGGTTCTTGACACCCATTGTCTCGGCAAAGCAAAGACTTTCTTTAGTGGTTCTTTTCTCTTGTTAATCACAGCCCATACTTCAGATCCACCTGACCTGACATCAGATTCTTCATACAAATGGCCCAATTGAGTCTTTGCTTCCCTCTGAAACCTCACAAGCCAGGTCTTCATCATCCACAGAGCTCTCAGCATTCTTACCTTCTAAGGTCCTGCAGAACAGCTCACCATACTCAACACTCAGTGGCTTTTCTAGGCCAGCATTCTAGTTAGGATTTTTATTGGTGTAATGAAACACCATGACCAAAAGAAGCTGGGAGAGGAAAGGGTTTATTTGGCTCATGAGCATTTTAGTCCATGATTGAAAGCAATCAAGATAGGAACTAAAGCAGGGCAGGAGCTAACACAGAGGTCATGGAGGGGTGCTGCCTACTGACTTGCTCCCTGTGGCCTGTTCAGCCTGCTTTGTTATAACGCCCAGGACCCCCAGCCCTACCCACAATAGACTGGGCCTTCCCCATCAATCACTAATTAAGAAAATGCCCTACAGGCTATAAAGGTATTTTCTCAATTGTGTTTCGGCCCTCTCTGGAGACTCTAGCTGGTGCCAAGTTGATATAAAACCACCCAGGACAACCACCAACAAGAAGACAGTATTTTACACCATGTGTAGTTAATAGGTTTCACTGTGGGTCACATTTAAATCTCTAAATATGACTCCATAGCAAAATGCAATGTGTGTGTGTGTGTGTGTGTGTGTGTGTGTGTGTATAAAAGTGCAGGAGACACAGGCACAGCCCATATCTTTTTATTTATTGTAGAGTTTTCACATCATTTCTTACTACATGTACAAAGCTTCTGTGAAAAATATGATGTTTGTTTATGATATGAATTCCTTGAATTGGAGAAGGGCTAATGTATCATCAACTTCTTGATTGTTATTCTCAGAGTCTCAGAAAGTCTAGGGATCCCTTTACTGCAAAAGCAGCTTCCTTCCATGCCGACATGAGCTTATGGCATTTCTCAGTTATAAAGCAATGTCCTCACACTAACACATTTTTCAGTTTCTTAAGTATAAGTGTTTTCCATGGTTCTTTTTTATTTTTCACACTACTTCTTGATGCCTCATTGTTTTGTGTGTGGGCAAAGCAATTTATTAAAGATAAGGCAGGGATTGAGAGGTCAGCATTGGATGTGAGGAAGACAGGACTTTTATAAATCAGGGCTAGAGGGGTTCCAAACTGGAGCCTTGGTAGGAGAAAGAGGTAGGGTTATAAGAACCAAGCATCATAATTAGTTAGTCTTAACTACCTTCTGAAATGAAGAGAGTGGGTATAACAAGGTAGTCATATCAATAAATATTCATAACAAGATGGTCGTATAACCTTTTAAAACAAAGTTAGGGTTGTGAAATGCTTATAGACAACTTTCTGAAACAGAGACATATTGGAACAGGCAGTACAAAACCATTTGTAGTTAAGATTGCAGGTGGGGCATAGCCCAGTCCTGGAGAAACAGAGGTTTAATCATAAACAGGGATGAGCCTAGTATGTCTTTACTATATGGCTTTTAGCCTAAAATGGAGGCAGGCTGGTTCTTCAAGAGCCCCAGGTAAGGAAAGGAAAGATGTCCAATTTTTTTTTTTTTTACCCATACATGGTTTTTTTTTTCTTTAGACAGAGACTCACTATGAAATCCAGATCATTATTAAACTGTTGGGACTATCCCTGCCTCAGCCTTTTGGTACTGGAGTTACAGACATGTGCAGCCATGCCTGGCCTTAATGTCTGACATTTAATTCAAAGAGTAAGCATCTCTCTACCGTTCTGTCCCCTGCCCCCTCTCTCAATCTCTCCCAATCACCACCTAGGCACATTTATCAGTTTTACAGAACTTTCAAAATTTTCTGTGTTTTTTGTTTGTTTTGGTGAGGAGCATTCTGTAAAAAGACAATTATTGAAACTACTTCAGGAATGAATGGTTTTGTTTGTTGTTTTAAAGAACAAATAATCTGATTATCAATTAAGAGTTTGCAATGGGACAGTGAATAATAATTTTTAAAAATAATCATTTCCTGATACTACACTATCACTTTTATTTCAGCTTGGCCAATTAGTGAACATTTTCTACTTCCTCTGTGCTAGAGCTTGCTAGATGCCGTACCTTCAGTAATTCTCATATTCAGGCCTTAAAGGAAGTAACAGGGCACAAAGCGGGAAAGTGAAGCAAGATGCCTATGGATACAGTGCACCATTACTCTTGCTGGCACTGTAGCTAAGGAAGTGAGAGGTGTTCCATGTGGCTACTGGCCTGCCAGAACTTGAAATAAATCTCTTCAGTCTCTCAGTGGGAAATGTGTGACTCTTGCTAGAGAGCAACTTTAGTTTCCAGAGAAGGATCTATGAGTGAGATCCTTTTCCAAATAATCAGCTCTCCATCCCAGCAAACACTCCCTGCTTTTTGCAAATACAGAACGCTTCCAAAGAGTTTTTTGATTCCTCTCTGGAAATTAGTATTTTATTTTATGACATTTTCACTTGAAAGCGGATGTCAGATTGAAGAGAGATGGCTCATTAGTTAAAAGCACTGGCTTGCTCTTCCAGAGTACCTGAATTCAATTCTCAGCATCCATATGGTAGCTCATAACCATGTCTATAGCTCCATTTCTGTGGAAATGCACTGCCCTCTTCTGGATTAGGAGGGTACCAGGAACACACATGATCTCATAGATGTACAAGCAGGTAAAACATTCACATATATCAAAATAATTAAGTAAATAAATAAGTGTGGAAACACTACTGGAGGTCAATTCAGATTTGAAAAAGTTCGCTAATTATTGTAGAGTTTAGTTTTTGTTTAGTTTTGTTGTTGTTGTTTTGGTTAAATTGTACGTTGACTATTTTCTTCTTTGGTTTTGGTGGCACTGGAACCAAACCCAGGACTTTGCACATCCTAACCTAGATCCCTGTCATTGTGGTTCACCATTAGCCTCCAACAGTCCTGACATATTGATGCTAATTTTTTTTTGGCAGGGCCTATAAACTCCTATAATGTATTTTATTTTAGTCGGCCAGTAGTGGATTATTTTTTCCAAGTTAAAGTCTAACCAACTTAAGTTTTAGTATTGGTTTCTGAAAATCTCAACAGTTTATTTAAACATGTAACACCTCAAAAACTGAAATAAATTATGAAAATAATTTCTCTTATTCAACAAAGCAAACATCTGAAACCCAAGCCTATTTAAAAGGTATTTGAATGTCATGGATCTCTGACTGTGTGTCAGTGTGTGGCTGAGTGTGTACAGACCTGCAGGACGTTTGGGTGTATTACACAGAAAGTCTGGTTTTCTTTCAATAAAACAAGGCAGGAAATACTGCCTGTGCAGTAAATACAAGGATGGATCAAAGCATTAGAAAAACTGCCTCTCCCATCACAGTTCACCATTTGAGACAAAGCAGCTGTAGAATTACTCGTACAGTTTCCTGTTTTCAAGAATATTTCCTTCAGAGTCCTGGTTATCGGGAAATTCCCAGTTTAAAAAGCACCATGGGCCATACTGATTCACAGTAAGTGATACTTACCATTTCCCAGAGATAATGAAAGAGAATAGAAGCAGGATGCAACAGGCAATGCTCTTGGCAATGAGAGCTCGTTTCTCTTGCGATGCCTTTGAGAAAGGGATGATGTGGACACGCATATCACATAAGAATACTACATCGCATGACCAGAGTCCAGAAGCCTCAGGATGAAAACACAAGAACATCCTCAGACAAATCCAAGGTCTTCCAGACCTCCTAAAATGTGTGAGAGCAAGGCATGCTAAAAGGAAAGCATCCTGCAAGACTTTTGGTCATAACCATGGAATAGGACAGAAATGCCATTTTTCCCCTCCCTTCCTTGGTGACTCTTACTGTCTCTGCCAGGAGCCTCTAGTCAGGGTTAGAGTGTCACTTAACAAAGCAGAGAAGGATAGAAGCCATTCCAGGTGACCCATGTGACTACAAGGTTAAGTATAAATGCTCAGTTCTTCAGGCACCTTGTGGTTTTCATGTACAAAAAATCCCATATTATCAAGCTGTTGTGGGGCAGCCCACCAATGAGTCATTATGGATGAGGTGAAGAAATAAATGCTGAGTGTACATTCTCTCAGTCCAGTAATTTTTTTTCTGTTTTCTCAAATGTATTTTCATAATTAAAAATCATCAGTGTGATGACTCTGAGAAAAATAACAATGTGAAATGTGATATTTAACAGCACACATTGGTTTTTATTTAGACTGTACCTCCCTGGCTGCATACTGTTTTTGTTCTGGTAAAATGCTGGAAAACCTGAGAACACTGATTGAGAAAATTCTCTGCTTAGTTTCAAGATGACGTTTCAAATGCCCAGTTTATTCTTGAACTTAGTTTGATGGTCTTAATGAATGGGCAAAATCTCTGTATAACTTTTCTGGCTTTCTAATGCTGATCTTTGGCTTAATTTCATTATGTATCATTTACAGTTTAGAAGGAATTTATAGTCTAATGAGAAGTGAGCTCTAGGCTCCCCATGGCCTTGGCATCATCCAGTCTCTGTGGAACTTAAGAGTGGGTGTCACATTTTGTCCTGATAAAAGTTTAGTCTCATTCCATACACAGGGAAGGCCCAGGATTCCCACCCAAATTTTTGGCTGCTCAAGCCCTGTGTGGCACTTGAGGATGAAAACGTCCTTGTATTTTATGCCTATCCCACCCTGTAACTGAAATCATTTCCAGAGAAATTATCATACCTGATGTGATGTGAAGGCTGTATATAAAAAGTTGTCATGCTGTATGTTTGAGTGAATGATATTGGGAAAATGTTTGTATACATTCAAGACAGATGAAGTAGTTTTCAAAAATTTCCATCTGTGGCTGGTGGAATCCATGGGTATGGAGGCAGCAAGTTCAAAAGGCTGACTGTGCTTACACTTCTTTTTACTATCAGGCTATGCCCAGGTATTTTCTGATTCAAGGAATTCAACTATCAAAGCTTGCTTTGGTTCCTTCTCTCATTAAAGAAATATCTACTTCTCATTAATAGACAATTTTACCTTGCTATGTGCTGAGAGTACTAAGGTGGAAGGGAATGGAAGGAAGCATTCTCCACATTGCCAACTACAGGAAAATTAACCCTGTTAACTTAGCTGTGTGTGATGATACTGCTTTTTCTAGCTTTATAGAGCTGATGCACCTGCCCTTGACTTTTCCCCTTCAAACTGCCCACTTGCCACAAATAACTTTTTTTTTTACTAGAATTTGACCTTCATTATAAAGACATCATTAAAAATGATAACAATTTAAATATACAAAATCTGAAACTTTTTCAAATGGCCAATACATTTAAAATGAAACTCACGTTATATTGTTTTACTTTATAAAATAACCCCTAAAAACTAGCAAATTTTCTATAGATTTATTTTTTACTTTTTGTAAAAAAAAAAAAAAAAAAAAAGCATACAATTTGAATACTTAGGTAGTTTTAAAAAAAACTTGTGGCATTCATGTAGACAACTCTTGTAGTAAATATGAAATGAAGTAAATATTAAAGTCAGAATGCCAGTTTCCAAAACCATTTTCTGAAACACAAACTTAGGATTTTTATAATGATCAAAAAAAAATGTCCCAGTAAAGAGTAGGTCATTACATTTAAATGTTAGTGTGACTCCTGGCTTAACTAGTGAGCCAGAGCCAATATTTCTTTTAATATTTCAATTAAAGAGAAATTATAGCATATTTGTGTCATCTCAAAGAATGCTATTAAAATATTAATAATTGGAAATAAATAGATTTGAAACATGTAAGTACTAGCTAGAGAAAGTAAAATTTCAATTTGGTACGGTCACACTCATCAGGCAGGTTGAGGTAGGAGAATCCTGGCATCCGTGCAGGCCAGTCTGGGCTACATTGTCAAATATCTCAAAGTAGGAGAAATCCTTGTCAACTAGCTCATTAACTGCTATTCTTTTTAATCTAACAGTTAAAGATAAGGGTCTAATAAAATAAAAACAACATGAATTTCTAAAATTATGAGAAAAAAACATACTTAAATATGTTTACACAGTAAATGATGAAAATACAATGATGAATAAATTATCAAAATGCTTAGAAATCACATTACATGGCAATGAGAAGAGAGCAGAGCATTGCAGATCTGCCAGATAGAAAGGGATTGAAATTCTCAGTCAGTGCAAAACTCTGAGGCATAGAACACAATACAGAGAGTATTAAAAAACTAAAATAAGACAAAAGTACATATGCTAAGTGTTACTAAGAAATATTCCTAATAAACTACATACACTCAAAGCCATAGCAAGAGTCATAAGACAAAAACCTCAACAAAGGTATCACAATTGTACCATCAGAGTATCAGTCTTTTTGGTTAGTAGTAAATGTCCCAGGAAACATAAATGTTGGTGAATATTTGTACCTGCGGCTGACAAAACAAAAATATACTGGAATCAAAATATTTCAATACTTATAAATGTATATGCATGCATAAAAGATAAAGAGAAAACTAATCACAAGTATCTATAAGTTACAGATTCCTCAGACAATAGTATTCTGACCAGACAGAAATATATCAAAACATCTGTAACTCAGGACTGCAGAATGCTAACACTTGAAAAAAACAAATAAGTAACACATGCCAAACATGTGAATAACAGAATTCATCAGAAAAAAACTATTGTGCTTGATACAAATATAAGTTTAAATTAATGATAAATGTATTTTTAAGACTATCAAACAAATTAAAACAAGACAAATACAGAAATCAATTCATTAGCAAAAAGAATAACACATCATAAGGGTGAGAATACCATTCCACCATAAGAAATGAAGTAAATCCTGCAATTTTGGCAGTGTGGATAGAAACAGGTAGGAAATAAGCCTAGTGCAGACGACAAGCATCATAACTCCTGTGTGACTCAGAAGCAGTCGGTCCTGTAGAAGTTGTGGGTAGCATGGTGCTTACCAAATTCAGGTGGAAGGAAAATGATCAGTAGGTGTGAAACTGCAAACAGAAACATGTTCTGGTAGTCACCCCACTGTACAGTATCATACCAGAACATGTTTCTGTTTACAATTTCACACCTACTAGAAGAAAGGGTTTTAAATGTTTCCTCATAAGGAAATGATAAGTGACCTCCTGTAAGCCTGGTGCAACACATACACACATTGGCACACTGCTTGGTACTGGCATGAAAGCACACAACTGCTATTCTTCTATTAATATTATTACATTTGTTAATTAAGTATATTAATAACATATATATATTTCTTCTAAAATGAACAGCAAGAGAATGCTGCTTAATTTTCCAAGTGGTTGTTAAGTCACAGACATGGGAACCTCCAGGACAGTACGTGGAGATCCAGTAGTTTCTTTGCTAGGATGGGCTGGTGTGCATATCTGCTGTATATAAAGCTATGTGTCTGGAGCTGATCTGGGGTGGGAGAGTCTTGGAGGAATTCATAGCTCTGGGGAAAGTTGTAGAAGCAAAAGGATGGGAGTCCACTGTTCTTTTCTGAGCTGGGTCTGAAAGAAGTCCCAATGCTGCCCTTGAGAAGAAAGCACTTGAAATTTATGCCTCAGGAATTTTCTTCTCCCTTTCAAAAATGCCAAGTGGAATAATCTGAACTTTATCGAGTTCATGGCTCCCAGTAATATTCTCAAAATATAGAAGAAAGAGGAGAAAGTAAGACCTTTTGCAATCCCAAACAAGGGCCTATTGGCCCACATTATTGTATTATTCTGTCTATAATGGTTTTAGTTTAAATCAGAACCCGACTTCTGAGTAACACTGACAGAACCTTTTAGCTTTGTAACCTTGTGAAATAAAAATTTCAATTCTCCACATTTTAAAGTACTGATCAAATAATCTTAAGGGTTTTAATTACATTGCTCTCTATAACCACTGTTCATTGTAGAGTATGGTACTATAAATGTATACTTCAATAAATGATTAGTCTATCACTGAGATATATGAAAGAAAATATACGATCAAAATGTCGGAGCTGCAGATCTCATTAATTCAGTTTTTTTTCCATATTCTTCCTAGGCGAAGGTGAAGTTTACCTTTGAATGCCTAAGAAGAAATGACTATTGTAAGCATCATATATTGAAGCATATTCTATTGAAAGCTTCTTTGTAGTTAAATGCATAGATTGCTTGGTTTCCTTAGACAATAAGTGCTCAACTGTGTGTTTTGTCTAGGTATTCTGATATATATTGGGAATGTAATGGTGAACACTGTCAGTTCATGCTTTCAAGTTGATAGTTGGGTGTGGAACTGGGCACTGAAATGGGGCAACTGTGATTGAAAGGGGGGGGAATGCTGTATTGAAGAGTAAACCACCACGCAGTGTGGCCTCACAGGAGGAATTTCCTCTCATCCATTCCTGAGGGATAAATGAGATGAGGGCATACCCTGAGGGAACCGGGCTGTGTGGCTCGTATAGCGTGCTCCCAAGACTTGAGCAATTGAGCTGTGAGAGTAATGGGAAAGATAACTGGATTTCATGAGGTAGGTGCAAGATGTAAAATGCCATGGCTGATCACTATTATTAACGCTAGCCAAAATTACCAATATATTTATTAGTCACTGAGCCAAGCACTTTACATGAAAAAAAAATGTCACTTAATTTGTATAACACCTCTCTTGTGTCTCTTTAAGATTTTCAAACACAGGGGATGAATGTATATCCTAAGACCCATGAGAAAAATCACTAGGTAAAATGAAAACAACAGCATTAGCTGTCAGATGGCTTACACAGCTACAAACAGTATTATACAAACTACAGCAAGACACAAAACAGGAAAAAAAAATGATAATTTGTTTTAGTTGTCTCCTTGACAGTTTCAAAGTACACACTCATCAATTTTAAAATACAAACAATGTGTCTTCAGAGGAGGAGCAAGAATCAGCTAGAAGGAAAGGGAGGAGAGAGGGAGCACGGGGTGGGGTGGGGGGAGATCAAATAAGTTTGTTAGAAATTGCAGGGTAGTTTCAGAGTGCGGGGGTCCACACCGACTCATTAAAGCGTCAGTTCCTGGGATCACGCACACTGTAACAAATGGGGACTTGCTTCCCATTAGATGCGGAGATGGCCCTTCTGTTCTCTTAGGGTCACAGACAGAATGAAATCCACCAAGGGTAACTGTGGACAAACAGGACTTCCAGAGCTTGACATCTGATCGTTGGCCCTTTCACTAGGCAGAGCTCCTTGGTGCTGGTGTATGGGTTATGTTAGTGACTGCATTCCTGTTAAGGGTTGAATGGTGGCCAAGTAAACTCGGTCTCCATGTCCTTCTGGAATCAAAAGCTCTGATTGTCAATCTAGGAATGTTCTGTACACATACAATACCCAGCATGCCAGCATCCCACATGGGAATCCAAAGAACACTTCATCACTTTTTGGGAGCAAGGCCTGTTGGCAGGATAATCCTGAAAGCTGAAAGACAGCTGGGATGAAGCTGTCCCCTGCATCTGCCCTAACCCCTCTTCTTCTGCATCCTTGGGCTCTAACCTCCCTGCTCTTCTTCCCTCAGGGCTCTACGAAACCTTCCTAACCAATGATGAACCCGAATGCTGTGACATCAGGAGCGAGGAGCAATCCGCACCCCCACCCAAAAGGACCGTGGACAGAAGAGACCCCTGTCCTAGGACGTCGCTCACAGTGTCCTCGGCCGCAAGACTGTGCCCTGCCCGGCTGAAGCTGTGTGTACTCGTCCTCATCCTCCTTCACACAGTGCTCACGGCCTCCGCGGTGCAGAACTCCATGGGGCTGGGCTTGGGAGGCCTCCCCACGCTTGAGGACAACTCCACCCGGGAGGACTGAGCGCAGCCCGGGGCGCGTGCGCACCGTGCAGGGCTGGGCAGGTGCACGCTCCTGCGCGCAGAGCATTGGAAACCCACCCGGGATGCTCACCTGCTGCTGCCCGGGAACTGAACCCACCCGGGTGCTTTACCCTCGGACTTCCCGAAAGACCTGTGGGTAACATTCAACAAGATGGGCCCGATTCCCAACAAGGACACAGCCGCAGCTTTTTACCAACTAAAAGGCTGCAAGTGACTCAATTTCTCACACCATTTTATACACTGTGTTTTAACGTTTGGAGGGTTTTTGTTGTTCTTTCTTTTTTATTTCTGTTTTTGTTTCGATTTAGGTTTATTTTCCATTTATTTTATTTTATTTCATTTTTCTGCACTTGATAATGCAGGATTTCTTTGTGGGTGAACTTAAATCTCTCCACTGTCTATCTATTTCTAGTCATTGTGTGTCCATCAGATACTTCTGTCTATGTCCTGTCAGTTTCTACTAGAGGAATGACCGCTATAACCTCACGGTGTAGCAAAAAAAAAACAAAAACAAAAACAAAAAATCAAAAAACAAAACAAAAAAAAAACAACAAAAAAGAAAAGAAAAAAATCAACAACAAAAAAAAAGACAAAAAAAGAAAACAAACAAAAAAAAAAATCCCTAAGCCTCCTTTCAACCCATGGACGCCAAGCCCTGCAGGCCCTGCTGGTCCTTGCCTTCTGTCCCCAAGCAGACAACATCCGCTTGCTTCTGTCTGTGTCTCAGCATGGTGGGTGTGTGTCCTACACAAGTCCGAGCAGAGGGAGCCAGGGCCTAGCAGTTCCTCTGGATGATCCAACAGTGCGCTCAGAGTCAGGCAGCGCACAGGTTTTACGTGGGGAGAAAATACACACACACACACACACACACACACACACACACACACACACACGCACACGAGTGAAACATGCTCCCGTGAACCGAGTCGCTCCGGTGCCTATCCCCAGTTCTTTCTCCCTGGCCAGGCAGACAGGAGCAGCCCAAGGCCACCAAGCAAGCCCTTTTGAACACAGGGCACTTGCCTCCAAGTGATGGGAGCAGAGACCAAGAATATAAATCCAGACTTCTGTTTCTCCTTTATCCTAGTAGAAGGGATTCTAGTACACAGAATATGTACCATTTTATCCAAGTATTGCCCCCAGCATAGGGTACCAGTTTCTTCCAGGTATAAAATGTATACAGCTCTGCATTAACACAGAGAAGACTCTACTTTTTAAAACAATCGGCAGATCAGCCATTTTTACTACAGTGCAAAGCGTCCTCACCCCAGCAAGCTCTAGGCGGCTGAGAAAAACAAGTCTAATCACTGTTTGTATTTTTTTTCTTCTTTGTGAGAACATTTCACCTGCTGAGTGTATATGAATTTGCTTTCTAAAAAGGCTTTTATGGGTTTACAGTAGGGCCAGCAGAAGGAAAAGTCAATAAGGGCTGTTTTTACAAAACAAACAAAACAAATAATTTTAAAAAGACACTTCACATTCCTTCCTATTCTCTAACTACACTTGGGAAGTGCACTTCGGGTAAGTTTGCTGTGTGGCTGAGAGATGAAGGAAACCATAGACAAGGTCCTCTTAGTGAACAAATTTAGTTGTTAACTAACTTTAGAGCTGTGAAACATCCCCAGGGCATTTGTTTTCGTTCAGACTCTATCCTCTGCATCATGCTTAACCCTGCGACATGCGTACAGTATGCATATTTTGTTTTGAATAAAATGTTTTGTTCCAGTCTGTTAAGAATATTAAAAAAAATAATAAAGGTATTGCTTAATAAAATTGCTAGAATTGTTTAGCAGTACATGCACAAATATTTTACTAGATTCTTTGTTTTACTAGTGTTTTGTTGAGACTGAAATCCTAAAATGGTCTGCATAAATACAAAAAGAAAAAAAAACACAAAAAATGCAAAACTCTCCGGTTTCTTTTTCCTTTTGTTTAAAGACAATCCTTTTTCTCCCTTACAAATGGAGATTTATTTATAGGTGTGAACATGCACACACACACACATAGACACTGATACTATGTTTTAATTTGTGCAAACGTGGTTCTCCTGGGAGATGTAAAAGTGGCAGTGGAGGCTTTGGGGAGACTTGATAAACACATGAAGGAAAAGCAGGATGGAGAATGGCTTCAGGTAAGACTCACCTGGAGAGCTGTGTTCAAAGGACTTAGGGTAAGTGATTGTGAATTCTACAAATTCTGCCTGCTCCTCAGGGAAAAGCCACTCCCAAACCTGATCTCTTCAATACTCACCCTTAAAACTCATTCCATTGGTGCTGACATCATTCACATTCTTAAAGAAAACACCACATTAATAAGGCAAAAATGATACCCCAGTTTGCTGAGACGTTGTTGTTCCTTCTAAATATAGAATAAGAGCATAATAGTAATTAAAAACTAGAACCCTGGATGGATTGTGGAGGGGGTGAATTTTCATTTTCTCTTAATATTCTTTGTAATTTATGAAAGATGTTTTCTTCCCCAAAGGTAGCTTTGCTTTTAGGTGAAGGAAAAGCTATATCTCACTTTCCCTTGGAGATGAGCGTCCACAAAAGACAGCTTTAGATGTTAGCTGAAATAATAGTCTAAGTGTTACTGCAAAACCACAACTTAGCTTAAAAGAGGGGCAAGATGGATGAAGGGAGAACACACACACAGAGACGCACACACACATGCACACACATATATACACACATAGACACACACATATACATATACACACACATATACACATACATATATACACACACATATGCACACACACACATACATAGACACATACACACACACACACACACACACACACACACACACACACACAGTCAATGCAAAGCAGAGATCACTGGGATAATCTGTAACTCCCAGAAGGTTTTCCATTGTGATATTAATTTGTCCTCTTCACTGCCTCCTCCGGTTTATCATTACAGATGGTGTCTCCTTTGTACAGCTCCACCTGGAACAAAGAAAAGCAGAGAAGGGATTCCAGTGGACAGAGGCTTTAAACAGGCAGAGGGCAAGCCACAATGCAGCTGCTCCAGCAGGTTTTCCCAGCACATACAAATCGTGTTTAACATTGTGCACATGTTAATTCTGGCAGAATAAAATCCAGTCTTGCTTCCCTGGAGTCTTTGCTCATAGCCGGTGTTCCCTTGCATACTGGATAATGAATTACAATATTAAAACAATTACCTCTGCAGACATGTAGAAAATCAACAAAATTATACTGGCATCATAGATATATGGGAAAAACGCCCCTGAGTTCATTATTATCTCTTTCACGGCAGTAGGGAATTCCATTTGTGAACTACATTGGTCCTGCTAAGCACAACACCATGTAATGTCATGGAGGTAATTCGCTCTGCTATTTACATTTTGGTAATTCATTATATTAAATTTTCTTTCATTACAAAGACAGTATTGTTCTTTCGTACCACAATTAAGGAAAAGTTATTCTTTTGTGTGACATCACTAACCAAAACGTTGGTCCCTCACTAATGAATTGATGCCTTTTATGCAGTTGACCCTATGCTCTTAAATAAAAGAAGGCAGAAAGAAAAGAAAGAACAGGATGAAGGAAGGCTGGAGGAAAAACTGGCTTTGAAGTGAATGAATAATAAGCTCCTTCTACTGGGGGAGAAAATGAAATATGTAATTAGATGTCAGAGCCATGTGCAAAAGGCACAGGTTATCAGATGATATTTGATATCTGAGGAACATTCAAACATTAATCTTTCTGAGTTTTCATTTCCATCCCCTTTAGGTAACTTAGTGAGCTGGGGGTTTTGGCAGCATTAAATCCACACAGAAATAAAAGGTGTTTCTTGTTTTTCCTGGAACTGAAGTCATGTATTTGATTTCACATACCTACATGTGTATATAGAAAAGGAATAGATTATATATACTATGGCACAGACTTACAGAGACATAAATGTATACATAATGTATGTGTAAACATCACAAGTAAAATCTTAGCTGCATAATTATTCCATCCACAACAACACATGCATAGCATTATGATAAATTATTGGTCTGCAAACCTTTGTGCAGTATGCTTGTCTGCTATGGAAAACAGACTCTCAAAATGTCTCCATCAGTAAAGGCAAAGCAGTTTTGAAATAACCAGAATCTCTTGCATCTCCCAAGCTGTAATGATGTTTAGATCAGACTGGATATGGCTTGTAGGTATTTAGAGCAAAGAGAAAGAAAAAGCCTGAACACTGTTCAAAGGAATCTCCAGCACGCTGATATAAACTCAAGCCTCACCAGAAAGTCTCCTTACAATAATAAAATGAAGCCCTACTCATCTCGCTCATAGAACACAACTCAAGGCAAGGATCAAAATATGCCCTTTTTCTTGAGGTATTTGAAGGCATTTTGATGTGAGTTGACATAACAACCACTGCCTCTTCTGTCCCAGGTAACGTGTGTGTGTGTGTGTGTGTGTGTGTGTGTGTGTGTGTGTGTGTAACAAAGGCACTCGTGAACATCAGATTCTACCTGAGCTAGCTCTGGAGTATGACAGGCTCATAAATCTTTAGGAGACTGAGTGTGTTCTCTCTTTATTCCAAATTAATTTTTAACTACCTAAAAAAAAGAAAATTCAACATCCACAGGACTTAGCACTCACATGAAATGTTGCTTCGTGCCACTTACTCTACTGTTTTTTTGTTTTTTGTTTTTTGTTTTTTTTAATTCTGAAGTCACAGAAAAAGAGGCTCTGGTAAATCTTGTTGTAATACCTTGCTAGGAAATAGTACACAGAGAGGAGGTCCAGAGTCATGACAGAGCTGGCGCTACAGCTCTTCCTATCCTGTGGAACAGAGAGCTGGAGACCTCAAAGGTGAAATTGGGGGGGAAGGGCTCCAACAAAGTGAATAATGAGGAACCCTTAAATACCATAAAGACCTAATGGCCGTCAGGAGTTCCTTCAGAACCCGTGGTGATCAGCTCACAGGGAGTTACTGGGCCAGGAAGTCTTTCTGTTTCCAAACTGTAGTAGTTTATCTTTATATTGCACATATTTAGAAATAGCTGACATCTTTAATCTAGTAAATTGACCATGGCCATATTTTCCAGACAGTTACAGAATTAAAATGAGCACTGATGACCCTTTATGTAAATTGCTTAGTCTCACTAGATCTTTCTCAAAACTGCTAAGGATGATCCAAGTTGAAATCCATATAGATGAAGTGTGGACCCATCCCTTAATACAGGTAAACTAGAGGGATGGGTACGGCCACTCTCCACAGTTCCCACATAAGAGACTGAGGTAGGAAGAACAGTTGATACCAGGAATCTCAGACCATCCTGGGCAATATGATGAGACCATGTATCAGTAAGTAAATAAGTAAGTGGATGGATGGATAGATGGATGGATGGATGGGTGGTGGATGGATGGATGGATGAATAAATGGATGGATGGAGGGATGGATGGATGGAGACTGATCTACAATAGAAGTGGAAATATGGATGGAGGATATAGCCTAAAAGAAAATTTCTTTAAAATGTACACATCTGATGTCTCTAAATTTTTTAAACAACCATCAGTACAGGAATATCAATGTATTCAGCATGACTGTATGCGTAAAGTGAAGTAATAACTCTTTTGTCATTAATTAAGAGTATAATCTTTCTAGAATGAAGCACAGTGTGGAAAATGGGACACTGATTAATTTCTTATGGAGTGTGTATGAATGGAATAAGCAAGGCTATTGATTATTATTCTTACTACCTCTTCCCATTGAACATGCTATGGACATTTTAGCACACTTGCAATAATGTTTTGCCCACTCAGTTTTTCTGAGTCCAACTTCAGATTTTCAGTTTGCATTCACCTATGATGTAATCTTTCTCCTGTGACTACACCCTACAACCCATACCCACTGCCATCCTGGTGGCTTTAGGATTGTAGCATCAGATAGATGGCTGACTCAAGCTTAGATTCACTTTGTGTAAATGTGTTAACTGTGTCCATCTTTCTTGGGGTGCCTCAGAACAAGGTGCATGATATAGCAGGAAATAAACCTTCCCTGTCAGCACATTAACATTCTGTATGGAGCCGACTTTGAAGGCAGGCACTACTACTTCTTCAATTCCTTCTTTTTCTCCTTCTTTTGCCTCTGGATGGCTCTCATTTCCATGTCCTATTAAGCCTCTTAACAAGTGCACTTAAAGTTTTTTCAATTTGTCTTTGATTTACTGATGAGGTGTGATACAGTGAAATCAGATACAAATACAATATATATCAATTATTTTTAAATTATTTTTGCCAAATTCACTCAAACACAACTCGAAGGGAATGTGTAAAAAGAACAAAGAGCCTAAGAATAAAGAAAAAAGCAAATGATAAGTGTTTTTCCAGAAGCAAAACAGATGCCATATTTCTTAAATTTTGGGTTCTAAAATCATTAAGATATAGGCTCAGTGATTAAGAGCCCTGGCTGCTCTTTTAGATGACCTGAGTTCAAATCACACCACCTACATGGTGGCTCAAGATGTAACTCCAGGTCTAGGGCATTCTGACTTCCTACAGCAGTGCATACACATGCAAGTAAAACATCCATATACTTAAAATAAAAATTATTAAATAGAAATATTAAGGAGATGTAGAGCACCCTGCTAGATTGTCACATGTAGCAGCATGTGATACTTGGGTTGGCGACTCAGGCTCTGGCCTGAAGATTGAAAAGACACAGACTCTTGGGTCATTCTTGCAAGGAGAATGCCATTTATTGAAGGTCAATCTCAGACTTATATAACTGATTTTTTTTTGTTGTCCCCCCTGTCCCCCCCCCCAGTGGAAATTCTTCAGGCAGTTGGAAAATTACTGACTTCAGGTAAACAGCTGAAACTTCCTCATCTAACCCCCTTAGGCTGGAAGGCAGGAACATACCAGACAGGTTGTGGAGCATGGAATGCAGCTAGCAATCCACAGGCTGTGTCCTTTAAGGCTCAGAGTACAGGTGAAGGTCAGAGCAGGGGCCTAAAGTCATGGCTCTTCCCAGTCAGAATTATACACCTTGATTTTATTTTCATTTTCTAAGAGTTCTTGCACTGTTGGCTCATCTAGTGATTGGCCACAAAATGGAACAAGGAAAAGTACTCCTGTGCAAGGTGCAAAAACTAATTTTCCTCATGTCCACTTGAGCTGTTGATTCCGCTTCAACACCCTATCTAGATGCCTAACATGTTCCCAGAGCTGACAGCTTCTGACCCTTCTGTTTTGTTTCTATTTCTTATTCTTGGATGTATTTAGAATGGCATGGAGAATTGAGGGGAGGCAGCTTAGTAACATATATGCTGACTGGGTGCTTTATCATTTTAATAAGAAGACTGGGAACCATTAGTTGAAGATGACTGGGGACCAGAAAATGAATGTTTACAATTGGGCTGTGAAGATTAGCATCTGCTTTGCCAAGATCACAGATAGCATGACAACGTGGTGATTTTAATTGGGCATCTACTGAAGTACTGGCAAGGATTCTCTTCTTCAGAGAGACTGGGAAAAATGTGATGTCCCTTTTGCTTCCTTTAGTCTAAAGAATATGTAAAAGTGTTAGTAAGATGTGGTGATATATTGCATATTAAATAAAATTAGACTGGAATATCAGTGGACAGAGCCATGTCTCCAGCCTCCTATCAACACAGTAAGTGAAATCCAAGTGACTATCATTCAAGAATCCAACCCCATTGAAAACCTCAGTGAGATATCTCTTAGGGCTTAAGGAATAACAAAGCTGAGTCCAAGCACTGTGGGATAATGCGAAGTTTCTTCCCTAAAATTGATATAATGAGATCAGGTTTTTAGACATGTAAAAACACATCATGATGATAATTACATAAGTAAAATGTATGCAAAATAATCAGACATTTTTTGTACCACAATTAGAGTTAACTATTGTTTTTAAATACAAACGTCTACTTTTCACTAAAAAAAAAAAAAAAAAAAAAAAAAATAGCTGTTTATTTAATTTTTGGGGATCTGAAGGTAGTTTTCTGGTTGTTTTCAATTTGCACACTTGTTATAATTATCCTACAGTTTATTTTATGTCTATCTATTTGGTGGGGGGTGCACATGTGGAGGTCAGAGGTCACAGTACCTGGGGAACATGGGAATGTGCACATGTGGAGGTCAGAGGTCACAGTACCTGGGGAACATGGGAATGTGCACATGTTGGGGTCAGAGGTCGCAGTACCTGGGGAACGGGAACGTGCACATGTGGGGGTCAGAGGTCGCAGTACCTGGGGAACATGGGAATGTGCACATGTGGAGGTCAGAGGTCGCAGTACCTGGGGAACGGGAACGTGCACATGTGGGGGTCAGAGGTCGCAGTACCTGGGGAACGGGAATGTGCAC
>PVIH01010394.1:61241-75715 GCA_004025045.1 Sigmodon hispidus | reverse complement strand
TATTTCCTGGGGGTCTGTTGTTATGTCCCCCTTTTCATTTCTTATTTTGTTGATTTGGACACTCTCTCTCTGTTTTTTGATTAGTTTGGCTAAGGGCTTATCTATCTTGTTAACTTTCTCAAAGAACCAACTCTTAGATTCATTGATTCTTTGTATTGTTCTTTTTGTTTCAATTGTATTGATTTCAGCTCTAAGTTTGGTTATTTCCTGCTGTCTACTCCTTCTAGGTGAGTTTGCTTCTAATTGTTCTAAGGCTTTCAGCTGCACTGTTAGGTCTCTAGTGTGAGATTTCTCAAGGTTTTTCATATAGGCATCTAGCGCTATGAATTTTCCTCTTAAGACTGCTTTCATTGTGTCCCACACGTTTGGATACGTTGTAGATTCATTTTCATTGAATTCTAGGAAGACTTTGATTTCTTTCTTAATTTCTTCCTTGACCCAGAGATGGTTCAGCTGATTGATGTTTAGTTTCCATGAGTTGGTAGGCTTTCTTTGGGTTTTGATGTTATTGAATTCTAACTTTAGGCCCTGGTGGTCTGATATGTTACAAGGGATTATTTCCATTTTTTGTATCTGTTGATATTTGCTTTATGACCAATTATGTGGTCAGTTTTGGAGAAAGTTCCATGAGGAGCTGAGAAATATGTATATTCCTTTGCCTTTGGGTGGAAGGATCTGTAGATATCTATGACATCCATTTGCATCATAACCTCATTTAGACTCCTTATTTCTCTGTTGAGGCTCTGTCTGGTTGATCTATCCAGGGTTGAAAGTGGGGTATTGAAGTCTCCCACTATTAGGGTATAAGGATTGATGACGGATTCGAGCTTTAGCAGTGTTTCTTTTGCATATGTAGGTGCCCCTAAATTAGGGGCATAAATATTTAAGATTGAAATCTCCTCTTGACCAATTTTTCCTGAGATGAATAAGTAGTGACCATCTTGGTCTCTTTTAATTGCTTTTAACTTAAAGTCTACTTTGTTAGATATTAGGATTGCATCCTCTGCTTGTTTCTTAGGACCATTTCACTGGAAAATCTTTTCCCAACCCTTTATTCTAAGCCTGCATCTGTCTTTGCAGTTGAGGTGTGTTTCTTGTAGGCGACAGAAGGATGGCTTCTGTTGTTGTATCCATCTTGTTAGTGTGTGACGGTTTATAGGAGAGTTGAGACCATTGATATTAAGGGAAATTAGTGTCCATTGATTCCTGCCACTTTTGGTGGCAACTTGCATTTTCTTACTCTAGGATATTCTTCTATGGACTTATTGATTGCTTGTGATTTCGTGGTTATATCTGGGGTCCTTAGGTTGGAGTTTTCCCTCTAAAACTCTCTGTTGTGCTGGATTGGTAGATAGATATTGTTTCAGTCTGACTTTGTCCTGAAATACCTTGTTTACTCCATGTATGGTGATTGAGAATTTTGCAGGGTATAGTATTCTAGTTTGGCAGCCATGCTGTTTTAGCATCTGTATAACTTCTGAAAAAGCCCTTCTAGCTTTCATCATTTTCATTGAATAGTCAGGCATTATTCTGATGGGTCTGCCTTTATATGTGAGTTGGCCCTTTTCTTTTGCAGCTCTTAAAATTTTTTCTTTGTTCTGTATGTTTTGTGGCTTGATTATAATGTGGCGTGCTGACTTTTTTTTGGGATCATACCTATTTGGTGTTCTGTAAGCTTCTTGTATCTTTATAGGCATTTCCTTCTTCAGGTTAGGAAAGTTTTCTTCTATGATTTTATTGAAAACATTATCTGTGCCTTTGAGCTGGTATTCTCCTTCTTATATTCCTGTTATTCTCAAATTAGGTCTTTTCATGGTGTCCCAGATTTCTTGGACATTTTGAGTTATGGCTTTTTTAGTTTTACTATTTTCTTTGACTGATATATCTAATTGAGCTATTGAGTCTTCCACTTCAGAGATTCTATCTTCCATCTCTTGAACTCTGTTTGTTATGCTTGTATCTATGGTTCCACCTTTTTTCTTCAGGTTTTCTATTTCTATCTTTGCCTCATTTTGTGCCTTTTTTATTGCTTCTATTTCAGCTTTTATTTCCTGGCATGTTTCTTTCATAAATTTGTTTATATCTTCCAATTTTTGTTTGTATTTTCTTCTATTTCTTTAAGGCTTTTTTTCATATCTTCTTTTAGAACTTCGATGATCATCAAAAAGGAATTTTTGGTGTTGCTGCCTTCTGTTTCCTCTTCATTGCTCAGTTCAGATCTTGTATTTGTAAGATCGCCACTCTCTTCTGCAAAAAACCCCTGTAGTTGTTGGCGTGCTCAGTTCGAGGTGGCGGTGAGTAGCCATGCAAACTCCCTCAGCTGGAGCTGTGGGTATGGTGAATGGGAGCGATTATCCGCCCCTGCTCCAGAGTGTGCTGGGACTCTGCAGACAGCACTGGTCCGGGAGTGGAAATGGAAGCTATGGGCGCCTTATATTTCTAACTATTGCAGCTTTTTTTTTTTTTTTTTTTTTTTTTTTTGATGTTAACTAAGTGCTGGTGTAACTTCTGCTTCATTCATAGATTTCCAGCAGATGATTCAGTACAACTATCTCACCATCCTGGATTTAGTAAAATTCTAAACAAACCTCACAATTAGCAAAATCTTCTTCTAAATACTATTAGCTGCGTACTGTTTTTGGCAAAATTCATCTGATACTAGTTATTTCTTTTCCACCAATAAACTAATTTTACTTATAAAGACATTTCTTCTTGATTCCAAAACCACATAGTAGACCAGAGGCATGCGGCAGACCTATTGGATTGTTACTAGAGTTCTATCACCCCAGGCCTTCACATGCCAGTCTTAAATGGAGATAATGGGATGAATGGAGGGACTTCCAGAATAACACGGTTCCCTGCTGTTCTGTGAACCCATGATAAAGTTTAGAACAATAAATGCAAAACAAATGCTCAAATGCCTGCAAATGCATTGCACCTGTTCTCCTTGTACTGCCTTGTGTACAAGCCTTCACTGGTAACTGGTGCTGGCTCTTTGTGTTTCAGTGGCTGCCCAATACTCGCTTATGAAATTGTTTCCCTCATCTTATTTCAAAAATCTCCTTTAGTACATCAAAGATTTTAAAATGATTTTCCCCTCTTGTTTTTGTTGTATTTAATCATTATATAACATTGTGTTTAGATAGTATCCAAGCAGGAAGAAATTCTGTTTTGTGAGTAGGCATAAAAAAACTCCAAATAGTTAGTGTTCTTTGGAGTGTATAATTAAAATTCAGATACACTGTTACAGCCCAAGCAGTTTCATAGGTGCAGACTACAGGAGCTATGGTGGAAAAAGGCCAAGTGTCTTTCAGATGCCAATAGCAAAATGTGAATAGAGCAGAATTAGCAGTGGATAAGTTTTACCGTGTGCATCAGGAGTGAACAGTGAGCCCATGCAGATTCCTTGCTCTCAGGTGTGTGGTGCTTTGAGTGTGGAGAATGCTGTTTCAAGAGCCTCATTAGCATCACAGTCTTGAGGGCCTGTCATAATGCCAAATGCAGCTGAGTACTGCTGTGGGCTTCTCAGCACCTGCCATGCGTGGATCACTGATCACAGCCAAGCTTTCATTGCTTTTGAATGCCTACCTATCAGTTCAGCTTGGGAAGGGAAGCGATGCACACAGGAGCAAAGACAGTAAATAGTGTTTGTAGGAAGTACTGGATCAAAAGTCCTGTCATTTTCATCGTCTTCACAGCACATGAATGACAAGGGCAGGCTTGGTGTAGGGTTCCCTGAATCTCCATTTCAGGAATGAGCTAGCTGCATGTGCTCCCAGGGATTAAAGGTGCCAATTCTGTGGATCCTACCCTGTCAGTCTGTGCTGTCACCAATAACACCAATTACTGTCAATTTTAATGATGGTTCTTGAGACGCAAAGGGGACTAGTGTTCTGGATACTGAAATATGAATTTGGTTTTCTGTTCAAATCTCAAGAAAAATAAACAGTATTTTTGGGTCTATAGATGTAGGTGAAGGGTGAGAAAGTCTGTCATTTGACAAGCATCTATAATATTTTTGTCTACATGTGATTAATGCTTTTTTTTTAGAGAAATGTTCTGGCTTATAGGCTTCTGTGGTATGAATGTGCATGTGGAATAAGGGTTTATAAGGGTTTCCCAAGGTATATTATTTTTCTGTTTCAGCACACATGATGTAAATATACTTGAAATACATTTTCCAAGAGTGATGCCTTATTTTGCAGAGCTCTTAACTTTCTTGCATGCATTTTAATCTTATCTGGACTGAGTCTATGCAGATTGAAGTCAATAGCAAATAAAAGTTGTGAATTTGTATGTGTAACCTCTATTTCCTTTGGATAGGATTCTAAATCACTAAGTTGACTGATATGCTCTGAGTACCCTCTAATCTTCTTGGTAAGAGGTGTGGGCTCTGGTTGCCTTTCTTTAATTATCCTTCTATTTAGGGAAGGAACCAAACTGTTCAAGTGACCAAAGCTAGGGACACTATCTGTATGCAACACAAATTTCCTGTCAGGGCTGATAACCGAGGAACTTGGAGATAGTGCCAGTTGGAAACTGAGCAGAGGAAAACACTTTACAAGCAAAGAGTCAACCTCAGGAAGGAGATCTAGTTGAAGCTGTGAAAGTGTTTGTATCCTTGCAAGTCTAGCTGATATAGGGTAGATCTGAGAAGACCCATGTACACAAACAGGAATTAGTGTCATCTTTCAGGGAAAGTGGAGCCACTGCTTCCTCATCGCCCAATGTCTGAAGGATCTATCAGAGTAGGATTCCCTTTATTTATAGAAATGTTACATAGTAGAAATCACATGGCTATGCTTTTCTGTAGAAACAAAATGGATGGTACTTATGACCTGTTTAAAGGCCAAGTTTATCCAGAGGTCAAAACAAGTCAGGTGACATATCTGTTTTATCCTCCAATGTTCTTTCTCCCTCTCTACATCATGACAGCATCTAAGAAGATCTGTTGGGCCATCTCAGGATCACACACTTTACATATTGTTTCTATTCTAAGATAGGCATGTTTCTGAGGGTTCAGTGAGGAGTATAATTTGAAACTCAAGATATATTTTATGAGCCAAGCTAAGAAAACTTTAATGAATATAACACATCAAAGCTTCCTATGATTCTAACAGTGAAATATTTATTAGCAATTTGAAACAGATAACAGAGATTACATGTAAATGTAAAAAAATGAATAAATTATCTCAGAGCCATTATATCTTGTAGCATTTTATTCCCGATTTATGTCACACAGTCACCCATACTATCTGCTGCTGCTGTAGATTTTTCTGATGGCTTCTGCCTAAATGGTAAGGAGTGTCAGGTGTGGTTTAGGGCAGGAAGGAAATGAGAATGATGATTGGTGATGTGATTGTATCCATTTTCTTCCTTGGTCTAGGGTCTAAAATTTGGACTTGAAGGGCCAGGCTGTAGAACAAGCAGAGAATCACTTGAAGAGATTTGAAGAGATTCTGAATATAGGAAGGATTTTGTGTGTGTGTGTGTGGCAGATACTGGAGACAGTGTATTTTAAGGCAGGAAACTATCCAAGTGCATCATTCCTGGACCGACAACAGCCTTCCTGGTGTGCTCTGTAAGCCAGAGATTTCCACACTGGCTGTTGAAAGCACAAACTTACTATTTCCCTTCACTTAGACGCTAACTGTCCTGGCCTCCTGGGCTTCTCAGTTGTCCTGCTATTCCCCAGATCACAGACAGAACTTAGTGTGGGCTCTTTTCTCTGCAGCCTGGATTCCTTCCTGGGCATTATATTTCCTTTCCCTTAAAGTGCAGTCTTAGATGAACAAATGTCCAATGTCTAGAAACCACTGCTTTTATGCATTTTCCACAGTTATAGGCCTGAGGCTACATTTGGCTCTTTCTCCATCTCAGTTTATGGAGAAGGCCTCACTTACGATTTCCTATCCTGTTGGTGTTTCTTATCCAGATTAGTGGGGGGAACTTTCAGGACTCTGAGACTTGGCCTGACTTCTGACGCAGCAAGTTAGCCTGCCACAGTTTACTGTGAAGGCAGAAGAGAGTCCTATCTACTTGAACTTGCACTTATCATCATTTCCTCTTTTTTTTTTGACTTCTATGGAACTGTGCTCTGTGGTAGATATGAACCATAAACCATATGACCATAGTGGACCCGTGTCACAGCTGAGGAATCCAGAGCTCTAGGCTCATAAAAAAGGCTGCCAGCTAATTTGTAAAACTTTGTTCTGGAAGGACATACTGTAAAAGCACTTTGGTTGTTATATAAACCTGCTGCTTCCCCAGAGGATATTCTATTTTTATCTTTCTAGGACTATTTGACATGCAATCATTCTTGGAAAGACAGGATAAAAGTTGTCACAATGCTATAGAGACTATTCCTGGGATACCACCCTGGTAGGTGACCTTGCTGAGAGCTTTCTATGATGGTTATTTCAGCCACATTTTAAAAATCAGATATCATGGGATACAAGTACTTGTGCAGAATGACTTAAAAGTAAATAGACATCTGAGTCAGTTTGACGATGAATATTAGCACATACATTGATTATCTGACATTCACTCAATTCCAAAACGAAGATCCTATATAAATACTAGAAGGCACTCATTTTTTCATTTTGTCATCTTATGAAATAAGATTGAGTGCTACTTTTCTTGAAGACTATACATGATTTCAAATAGGTATATATTTGTTGTGGTAGATTCAAATGCAACGCCTCATTGCCGAATTTTAAAAAGATGTAATGGTACACCAAAGATGATTTTCCAGTTTAAACTGTGCATGTATCACCATTAACCTGGATATTTGCTGTATCAGAAAGGGAGCACTGAAGAAGAGATGGCTGCCAGAGAATAGAGAGTATCTTGTCTTTATTATGGAGACTTTTGGGGCTTTGCTAAGCCTTTACTTGTTGTGTGAAAGAAGAGAGTCTAAGAGCCTATAGATGTGCCATAATTATATTGATTATAGGGATATATTGGCTCCATTGTTTGCAAAGCACTGTAGGGAACTAGAACATTTGGGTAATACTATTTTGACAATGCAAGTTTACAGAAGCCATTCAAAGGCTTATGTGGTTCATAGAATGATTTAAAAAGCATTGCATTCTCTAAAGATTCTAAAGAGGCCTATTTCTTAAAATCAGGTTTCAAGATATGGTCAAATAAATAAAAATGCATCATTATTGCTGTATGTTTATCTGGTAGAAGTAAGAGAAGGACCTTACATCTATATGACTTGGAGGCTAAGTTTGTGTCTAAAATGCCATGACTCTGAAGCTAGTTGTAGCTCTCGGAGAAGTATGTGATTTGTAACAATTCAGGGCTCTTACTTGGATAAGAGGATACAAGAGGATGTTTTATATAGCAAATGTCTTTGGAATATTTGGTGTGTATGAGTATGTTGCTGTAGTTTTTGGTTCTTTGTATGTGTGTGTGTTTCAGACTCAGTAATTTTGATGAAATTGCTGAGGATAAATTATAGTTAAGGACAGTGCTTCAGAGTTTACCAGATTAGTGAAAAAATAGTGTGGTGTTTATTTAAGCTTTCCTAGTTGTATTGAATGAAAAATGACCATCTAAATGGTCATGTTAGTTAGTGACTGAACCAGTGAGATGACTCTGTAGGTGATCATGCTTGCCATTAAACCCAAGAACCTGAGTTTAATTCTTGGGTTTCATAATGTAAAGAGAGAATTGACTTCTGCCAAGTTTTCCTGTGGTCTCTGTGTGCACATTGAAGCATATGTGCTCCTCCCAAACAAAGAAACAAATAAAGAAATGTTAAAAAACCAAATATTAGTAGTTGAGTTGGTATATGGAGTAATGAGGCAAAGGTCAAAATGGGAAAGAAAGAGAAAGAGATGAGTAAGAAGAACTGTACTAATTTGAGAACAGAAAATATTGCTTGCACATTTTCTGAGCAAAGAAATTTTTCTGAAAGAATTTAATTAATATATATGCCAGTCTGGAATTTCCTCTTTTAAAGAAGCCAATGAAGTGGCTTCTTTTAGGTGCCAAAAGATTCTTTAGAAAATTTTGAGAGTTTTAGAGAGGTTTAGAAAACCTGAGGGTTATAGTATCCTATCAGCACCCAGAACACTATTGGCCACCCACAACAAACAAAATTCCAAGGGAAATATGCATGGGCACAGCAGGGTTTTTCTGTGCAATGGTCTCTGCTCTTCATCAAACTCTGAACTTGAATTATGCTTAAATTTTTTCTATCTCATAATGAGGATCTTTCTTTCCTGAGTAAAGTAATATATTTTATCCATGTATATCCTTGTTCAACCTCCCTTCCCCCTATTACCCCTTCCAGTCACTCTCTCTTCTCCACATCACATTATCTCCTCCCCAGCAAGGGCAGAAGGTCCCAAGGTCCCAAGATGGCTTAGGTAAGCATCCACTCCTGGCAGATACAGTTTCCTCACCCCAACATCATGACTGGGTCAAGTGTTCCTCTGGAGGTAGTGGGTTCCAAAGGCCTGAGATCCCAAGCTGTTCAGTGGTTGTGGTTTGCAGCTTGGACATGCTTTCCTTTTTCCTTTTTTTTCTTTAGAGTTCACTAATGAGTGAGTACATCCCCTGCTTATCTTTCTGGGATTGTGATACCTCACTCAGGAGGATATTCTCCAAATACATCCATTTGCCTGCAAATTTTAGGATATCATTTTTTCTTACTGCTGAGTAGTACTCTATTGTGTAGATGTACCACAGTTTGTTAATCCGTTCTTCAGCTGAGGGACATCTGGGTTGTTTCCAGATTCTTACTATTATGAATAATGCTACTATGAACATAGTTGAGCTAATGCCTTGGGAGTGCAAATGTGCATCTTTAGGGTACATGTTTAGTAGTGGTATTGCTGGATCCTTAGGGAGATGGATTCTAAGTTTTCTGAGAAACCGCCATATTGCATTCCAGAGTGGCTGAATAACTTACACTCCCACCAAAAATGGAGGAGTGTTTCCCTTGCTCCACATAGGCTGTCATCTGTGTCTTTTATCTTAGCCACTCTGACAGGTATAAGGTGATATCTCAAAGTTGTTTTGATTTACATTTCTCTGATGACTAAAGATAATGAGCACTTTTTCAAATGGCTTTCAGCCATTTGTAATTCTTCTGCTGAGAGTTCCCTTTTCAGTTCTGAACCTCATTTTTTGGATTGGGTTATTCACGGTTTTGGGCTCTAGTTTCTTGAGTTCTTTACATATTTTAGAGATCAGTCCTCTATCAGTATTAGGGTTGGTGAAAATCTTTTCCAGTTTTGTAGGCTGTTGTTTTGTTCTATTGACAGTGTCTTTGGCTTTACAGAAGCTTCTCAGTTTCAGGAGGTCCCACTTTTGATTGTTGTCCTTAGTGTTTGTGCCACTGATGTTATATTTAGGAAGTAGTCACCTGTGCCATTTCATTAGAGGGTATTTTCCACTTTTTTTTCTATCAAGTTGAGTATGGCTGGGTTTATGTTGAGGTCTTTGATCCACTTGGATTTGAGTTTTGTGCAGGGTGATAGGCTTGGATTTATTTGCATGTTTCTATACACTACCACCCAACTATGCCAACACCATTTGTTAAAGACAGTATCTTTTTACCATTGAATACTTTGGGCCTCTTTGTTAAAAATTAGAAGTCCATAGGCTTTTGGATTAATGCCCGGATCCTCATTTTGATTCCATTGATACACAAGTCTGTTTTTATGCCAGTACCAGGCTGTTTATATTAGTGTAGCTCAATACTATAACTTGAAGTCGAGGATGATGATGCCTCCTGAGGTTCTTTTGTTGAGCAAAAATTTTTTGGCAATCCTGGCTTTCCTGTTATTCCAAGTGAAATTGAATATTGTTCTCTCAAGTCCCATAAATTATTGTGTTTGAATTTTAATGCAAAGTGCATTGAATCTGTAGAATGCTTTTGGTAGAACTGCCATTTTTACTATGTTGATCCTACCTATCCAGGAACATGGGAGGTCTTTCTGTTTTCTATATCCTCTTCAATTTCTTTCTTCAGTGATTTAAAATTTTTGTCAAATAGATCTGGTACTTCTTTGGTTATAGTTACTCCAAGGTATTTAGTGCTATCTGCAGCTTTTATAAAGGGTGATGTGTCCCTTATTTCTTTTTCAACCCTTTTACATTTATTGTATAAGAGGACTACTGATTTCTTTGAGTTAATCTTGTACCCTGCTACATTGCTCAAGGTGTTTATCAGGTGTAGAAGTTCCCTGGTAGAATTTTGTGGATCACTTATTATATAATCATATCATCTGCAAATAGAAATAGTTTTACTTCTTCTTTTCCAATTTATATCCCCTTAATCTCCTTTTGTTCTCTTACTGCTTTAGCTAAAATGTCAAGAACTATATTGATTTGATAAGGGGAGAGAGGACATCCTTGTCTAGTTCCTGATTTTAGTGTGATTGCTTTGAGTTTTTCTCCATTAAGTTTGATGTTGGCTGTCGGCTTCTTGTAAATGGCCTTTATTATATTTAGGTATTTTCCCTGTATTCCTGATTTTTTTTTAATTAGGAATAAAGAAGTCACATTTTCTATCCCTGTACATCCTTAATCAAGGTCCCTTCCCCCTCCCACCACATCAGGTCATTCTTTCGTTTATCATAAAGGAGTGTAGGATTTTGTCAAAGGCTTTTTCAGCAACTAAGGATATGATCAAGTGGGTTTTTTTCCTTCAGTTTGTTTATATGATGGATGACAGTTATGGTTTTTCATATGTGGAACCATCCCTGCATTTCTGGAATGAAGCCTACTAGATCATGTTACATGATATTTTTTAAATATTGTTGTATACGATTTGCCCAAATTTAGTTGAGAATTTTAGCATCAATATTCATGAGGGAAATTGGTCTGTAATTCTCCTTCTTTGTTGCATCTTTGAGTGGCCTGGGTACTAGAGTAATTGTGACCTCATAAAAAGAATTTTGCAATATTTTTCAGTTTCTACTATGTGAAACAGTTTCAGGAGTGTTGGTAATAGTTCTTCTGTGAATGTCTGGTAGAATTCTGCGCTGAAACCATCTGGATCTGGGCTTTTTTTTTTTTTTTTTTTTTTTTTTTTTCTTGGGAGGTTTTTAATGACAGTTTCAATTTCCTTTAGGGTTATAGGTCTGTTTAGATAATTAATCTGGTCTTCATTTAATTTTGGTAAATGGCACCTGTCCAAACAGCTGTCCATTTCTTCTACATTTTCCATTTTTGTGGAAAATAGATTTTCAAAGTATGACATGATAATTCTCTGGACTTCTTGGGAGTATGTTGTTATGTCCCCCTTCTCATTTCTGTAGGTGAGTTTGCTTCTAATTGTTCTAAGACTTTTAGCTGAGCTGTTAGTTCTCTAGTGTGGAATTTCTCAAGGTTTTCAATTTAAGCATCTAATGCTATGAATTTTCCTCATAAGACTGCTTTCATTGTGTCCCACAAGTTTGGATATGTTGTGGATTCATTTTCATTCTATTTTAGGAAGACTTTGATTTCTTTCTTTATTTCTTCCTTGACCAGAGGTGGTTCAGTTGAGTGATGTTAGTTTCCATGAGTTGGTAAACTTTCCGTGATTTTTGATGTTGTTGAATTCTAACTTTAGGCCCTGATGGTCTCATTTGATACAAGGGATTATTTCAAATTTTTGTATCTATTGATATTTGCTTTATGACAAATTATGTGCTCTGTTTTAAAAAAGTTCCATGTGGTGCTAAGAAATATGTATATTTCTTTGCATTTGAGTATCAGCTTCTGTAAAAATCTATTAAATCCATTTGCATCTTAAACTCTGTTAGACTCCTTATTTCTCTGTTCAGTCTCTGTCCCTTTAATCTATCCAAGGTAAAAATTGGGTTATTGAAGTTTCCCACTATTAGGGTGTGAGAATTGATGTGAGAGTTGAGCTTTAGTAGTATTTCTTTTATATAGTTGCCCTTTTATTAGGGACATAAATATTCATAATTGAAATCTCATCTTGACCAATTTTTCCTGAGATCAGTAAGTAATGTCCATCTTGGTCCCTTTTAATTTATTTTAGTTTAATGTCTACTTTGTTAGCTATTAGTATGGAAACGCCAGCTTGTTTCTTAGGGCCATTTGATTGGAAAATCTTTTTCCAATCCTTTTTCTGAGCCTGTGTCCGTCTTTGTGGTTGTGGTGTGTTTCTTGTATGCAGCAGAAACATAGCTTCTGTTTTTGTATCCATTTTGGTAATGTGTGTCTTTTTATAGATTACTTGAGTTTATTGATATTAAGGGATATTAGTGACCACTGATTGATATTTCCTACTATTTTTGGTGGTGGGTTGTTTGTATTTTCTTTCTCTGGAGCATTCTTCTGTGGAATTATTGATTGTTTGTGGTTTCATGCGTGTATCTGGGATCCTAATGTTGGAGTTTTTCCTCTAATGCTTTCTGGAGGGCCAGATTTATAGATAGGTATTGTTTCAGTCTGATTTTGTCATGGAATATCTTGTTTACTCCATCGATTGTGATTGATAGTTCTACTGGGTATAATAGTCTATGTTGGCAGTCATGCTCTTTTAGTGTCTGTATAACTTCTGATCAAGACTTTCTTGCTTTCATCATTTCCATTGAATAGTCAGAAGTTATTCTGATGGGTCTGCCTTTATAGGTAAGTTGGCCCTTTTCTTTTGTAGCTCTTAAAATTTTTTCTTCTGTATGTGTGGTGGAATGTTCTTTGTATGCTGTAATAAAGCACTGTTTTGGCCTATGTAGAGCACTGCAGAAGTGGGTGGAGGATCAGAGCACAGGCAGGTAGAGAAGGGTGGAGTTAGTCACTCTCCATCTCTCCCCTGAAGAAGAAGCATGTAGGAATCCAGGTGAGCCAAGGGCTGTGGGCCACATGGTAGAAAGATAAATGGAAATGTGTTGAATTAAGATGAAAGAGCTAGCTAGTAATGTGCTTGAGAAATAGGCCAAACAGTTTAAAGGATATAAGTGTGTGATTCATTTCTTTGGGGGACAAAAGCCACAGCACGCGAACCAGGTTCCAACTGGCGCACTCCAGGTCACAAACCTCCTGGGGCCAAACAGGTGCCAGGAAAAACTTTCTACAACAGATAGCTTCCCAATGTTGGGCCAAACACCTGCATAAAGCCTAAGAAAGTTTAAAAAGGTTAAAGAGTGTTCTAGATCACTGAAACAGAGCCAAAAGCGGCTTTCTGAATTGCATATTTGAATTGATTTATGGTACTGAGACAGTGTGGTGTTCAGGCAGGAATTTAAAAATGGAACATCTGCAGCACACAGCTTAAACTCATATGTTTCACAAAAGGCTTGGCACAAGTGTTATTGATTTAAGGTTTCTGCTTATACTGAACAGAAAGGAAACAGTTAAAAATGGTTTTTCTGGTAGCAGCATTTTCTGAGTCCACTGTGGTTGCCGGCAGCGGGCTCCTCTACCATACAGAAACACTGCCAAAAGGGGTGGAGTCAGCAATTAAAGTGATAACTGACATTTTAAAAGCTCTTTGGGTTGAAAAATGATTAAGAATTCTCAATAAAACAGATTTAGACTCTCAAAACCTCTAAATGGGGTACAATGTATGTAAAATATGCATAGGCTTCAGAGAAAGAGAGAAAAAGAAAAAAAGGGGGTAAAGATAGCCCTTTAAGAAGGATAAATAGGAAATAAAGACAAAAAAGCCACAAAAGATGACAGACAAATAGAGGGTCTGGATTATGGTTATTGTGTTTTCTTTTAATTTTTTAACTTTTAATGAGCTAATTGCAGAGAGACAATTGATTGCTAAGGCTGCTAAGTTAAATAAATACATATACTTTAAAGATATCTTGACTTTGAAATCTGTTTGTAAGAATATGTTACTTGGGAAAAGATTTTCTGCTTTTGTCTCCACAGAAGATCAAAACCTATGGATTGGTTTTAGGCAAATGTGGTTTCATTTGCTAAGGCCACCTGAAATTCTCTGATGGGAAGATCCGCTTCCAAGATGGCCAGTTGAAATGATCCAGCTTCAAAATCCCATGAGATTGTCCTCGTCCTTTGACAGCAGGAAGCAGTGAAAGAAAGAAAGCTACGCCCAATTTCCCAAAAATATTGCTTATTAATGTTTATCTTCTTTATAAATCATTAATGGTCATAGTCAAACTTTAAAAAAAGGGAGGAGGATATGATATAGAAATGATTAGAAAAGATAAGTGGATTTTGATTTATTGATATAAACTTAAGGTCAATTTTGTTATGCTGTATATATTTTTCTACTCTTGATTAAGGTATGATGTTGATGTAACTCTTTTAAAATTGTAATGTGTAATTGAGAAATGCAGATTAATAGTCAACTGTGATAAGCAAACTTATAGTCATGTTAGTTAGGTTTTTGTAGGTATGCAAAGATATATTTCAGTTAGATAGGTAGTCTTCAAACACTTCAAAGACATGCAGAATATGGCATTTAAGATATTTTAAGAACTTAGACTTTTCTGGACAGTGAGACAGGTCTGTTCCTGGCAGCACCA
>PVIH01010394.1:0-61141 GCA_004025045.1 Sigmodon hispidus | reverse complement strand
AATGCTGTATAAACTAGACATGCAGGTTCCATAGGAAAGTGACCTCTGAACATTGGCAAAACAAGCCGAGATGGTCCTTCAGGTTCCTGCTTTGCAGGAAACATTGCCAGGCATTCTTCAGGACACAAGGAGAAGCGACTGATGGACTTTGTCAGATTTCCTGCATCACTGCAAGGTATGCCAGAGACATAGGCTGAAGATTGATGCCCCAACATTACAAAGGAAGTTGGAATGACTGTCCAGGCAGACATGGGTCATCTCTGTCATTTTCTAGACTTTGGAAGTTGCTTGCACTTCCTTTTATTTGCATAATATTATATCCTTCTGTGGTCTTTGATGTGGTTGAAGGTTTAATAATTTATAGGTATAGTTCTTTTTAGTTTAAAAGATATATTGGATATGAAACTTTAGACTCACAATGATAAGGTAGATAATGGAATATTCTGTTTAACTTTGTGAATACAAATAGATTGGATATTATGACTGTAATTCCTGCTTGAGAGCTGTTCTGTTGTAATTTTGCTATATGGAAATTAAAACCTTTCTTTTTAATTAGACAGAAAAGAGGAAATGTGGTGGAATGTTCTTTGAATGCTGTAAATAAAGCACTGTTTTGGCCTATGTAGAGCACTGCAGAAGTGGGTGAAGGATCAGAGCACAGGCAGGTAGAGAAGGGTGGAGTTAGTCACTCTCCATCTCTCCCCTGAAGAAGAAGCATGTAGGAATCCAGGTGAGCCAAGGGCTGTGGGTCACATGGTGGAAAGATAAATGGAAATGTGTTGAATTAAGATGAAAGAGCTAGCTAGTAATGTGCTTGAGAAATAGGCCATACAGTTTAAGGGATATAAGTGTGTGATTCATTTCTTTGGAGGACAAAAGCTGTGGCGCATGCATCAGGTCAAAACATCCACCACGCCAGGTCACAAACCTCCGGCCTCAAACGGGCCAGGAAACTTACTACAACATGTATGTTTTGTGGCTTGATTATTATGTGGCGAGTGGACTTTTTTGGTGGGTCATATCTCTTTGGTGCCTTTGACCTGGTATTCTTCTCCTTCTTTTCCTATTATTCTCAGGTTAGGTCTTTTCATGGTGTCTCAGATTTCCTGATCATTTTGAATTTTGGCTCTTTTGGTTTTAGTATTTTCTTTGACCAATATATCTATTTGAGCTACTGAGTCTTCCACTTCAGAGATTCTATCTTCCATCTCTTGAACACTGTTGGTTATGCTTGTATCTGTAGTTCCAGTTCTTTTCTTCACATTTTCTATTTCCATATTTGTCATTTTGTATATTTTTTTATTGCTTCTATTTCAATTTTTATTTTTTGGAATGTTTCTTTCATTTTTTGATTTTCCTTTTCTTGGTTTTCTTTCAAATATTTGTTTATCTCCTATAGATTTTTGTTTTCTTTTCTTTTATTTCTTTAAGGGAATTTTTTAACATCCTCCTTGAAGGCTTCAATAATCTTCATAATGGTGTTTTTGCTCTTGTTTCCGTCTGTTTCCTCTTCATTGTTCTGTTCAGGTCTTGTAAAACCACCATTTTCTTTTGGTGTTGCCTTCTAGTTCTTTAAATTGTTATATGTATTTTTGTACTGACGTCTGCCCATGTCTTCAGTATTTCATGATTAGTCAACTCCTATTCAGTTGCATCAAGAAAGCTTGCATGTCTCTGGTCTCCTCTGAGCAAGGGAGCTTCTAGATCTCTGACTCTGCTCTGGACTGGGGTCTGAATTTTAAAGCCTCAGTCCTTTTCTGATGACATAGTTCATCTTGGAGGTGGGGCCTGGCTGTGCAAGGTACCTTTTTTTTAGGGGTTGCTGAAGGAGCCCCTCACAGTTAAAGTCTAGCTCCTGTTTGCTAGGGAGAGTCTGAGATCAGACCCTAGGTAATGACTCCAGTCCTGGAGAGGGGCTCTCCCAACAGGTGGTTCAGGTGTCGGAATCTGTTCACTCCTCACTCTTCAAAGTCCTCAGTTCTTCTCTCATGAGGATCTTTTATTTTATTTTATTTTTTATTGTGAATAAAGTCATAGTTTTTATCCATGTATATCTTTGTTCAAGCTCCCTTCCCCCTCCCACCCCTTCCAGTCACTCTCTCTTCTCCACATCACTTTATCTACTCCCCAGCAAGGGCAGGAGGTCCCAAGGTCCCACTGTGGTTTACTTCTGCCTCCACTCCTGGCAGATCCAGTTTCCTCACCTGAATATCAAGACTGGGTAGGTGTTCCTTTGGAGGGAGTGGGTTCCAAAGTGCCTGTCCAAGGTGTTTCAGATCCCAAGCTGTTCAGTGTTTATGGTTTGCATTAATTACAAATTATATCAGCTTAGAAGTGTTGTGTCATTGTTTCTCACATTGTATTTTAAATAAAATCCTGGATTTAAGAACACATGTTTTTATTACTGACCATTACACAAAACTATTTTGTATTAATTAGGAAAATGCCAAAGAATAATTGGAGGCTATATAATGATTAATTGATGTCAATTAATTCTCTTTTTGAACATTTAGAAACCTTATACTGGTCTAATTGTATCTATGTATTCAATTTTATACTATCATTTTCTTTTTTCAGTTAGCTTTAAAACATTATAGTTAAAACCAAAATAAAACAGTATAAGACTCTATGGAATTCTATTTTTTATTAGTAATTAATTATCTGGTTTATATATTAGCACTTTTTAATGTACTGTTGGGCCTCATAAGGCCCGGGTATGAGGCCTAGTGTAACTTTCTGAGCCTAACTGGAGTTTGGTGACCTGTCGTTGGCCATAAACTTCACGTGTGAGTGACAGCACAGCTCTACCTAAGACAACTTCACCCTGCTTCTGCTAACAGGGTAAAATGTAATTGGCCCTTATTCCTCCTCCACCTAGCCCATCCCAAGACTCCCACTGCCTTTTTACAATCCTATATAAGTTCATGCCTGGTACAATAAAGCCTGATCCTGTTTTGAGAAGACTCCTGACTCAGTGTTCTGTTGTCATGACACTCACCATCCCACTCACCCCCAGGTAGAGTTTGGCGGAACCAGCCCTGCCTCAGCCCTCTCTGCTGGAGATCCCAGCAATGTACCCCAGAATCTAGAAAGATTTTTCTTTTTTGTTGTAATATATTTGTATATAGGTTTATATTTTATCTCAAATATATTTGAGAATTTTATAGATGTGTATAATGTCTTTTAGTTATATCATCCCCTACATGTCCTGTCCCAACTCTATATCCTTCTTTTTTATTTCATGAATTACCTATTGTGTCCAATTATTGTTCCCATATGTGCATAGGTATGGGGCTATCATAGGGCATGGGTAACCTGTGAGGGTCCACTTTTCTATATGGACTTGTGTGTACTTCTACGACCATGCTAGAATGGTGACTGGTTTGATGTTGTACAGATTGTATACAGACAGCCAAATATTCTTGGAGTTCCTATATGCAATGTCCTACTCATGTGTAGAGGGCACTGCTCTGCAGCTTCTGGCTTCTACACTCTTCCTGTCCATAATGGACTGTACTGGCTTGTCTGCTGGGTATAGATAGTCACATTCAAGCTGTTGCTCCAATTCTTTCCCCTTCTGCATGGATACCCTGGAAAATGGCAGCCACATTTATTTTATCTGATGATATTTTGTTGTACTCTACATGGCTTAAGCATTGATTTAATTGGGGTGATGGAGGAATAAGACTATGACAAATGGATGTACAGGAAAGCTGCAATTAGGTGGGGCCTGTGTTCTGATGGAGAGGCACCAGCAACAGCAGAAACCCTAAAACGCAGCATCTTTATTTTTCTCATAGCTGTGAATAAACACCTGACAAGAAGCAAATTGAAGGAGGAAGTGGCTTACAGTTGAGAAGATATTGCCATTGGGGTAGGGGAGAAAATGTAGGACAGAGAGGAAGCTAGTCACATCTCTCTTGCAGTCAGAAAGCACTTAACCAACTTTTTCCTTTTTAGTCAGACTCCTCTGCCAACCATGGAATAGTACCATCCACATGGGTCCTTCAATATCTATCAACCTAATATAGAAACTCAATCACAGACATGCCCAGAAGTTTGTTTCTATGGTGACACTAAATCCCATCAAGCCGACAATCAAGATGAACTGTCACATTATTGTTATCCCATGAAATACCCAAGCCAAGAGGAGATAGAGAATTAAAATAAAAAATAACTAAGAATCCATAGAAAATTTGGAAGGTTAAGAAGAATGACTGAAATGAGTTAGTGCATTACTATTTTATGTTTGTTCTTTGTTCTAACATCTGAACAGCTAAATATAGATATCAAGGTGTTCAGCTCAGGTGCTATTAAAGTGGTATTTGGCCTATGTCCTTTAAAATGTCTGCCCCACTTTTCTCCCTTAGGTATCACATTTTGTATTCTGTGGTAATATTTAAATCACTATCAGAATTATTTGAAGCAAATAGGGCAGAATGTCAATGAATAAAAACAGTCTCAGATGAGCTATGTGTATAATTTTGAGTTGTGTATTTTAATGCTCACAATTATGAGCTGTAGACTGATTTACAAGCATCTCAACTGTGCAGATGAATCAGCAGCTTTGCAATATAGGGTCATAACAATTTTAATGCCATTTTTAACCTAAAAACCTCAGTTTTAGAAAAGATCTTTGAAAATGACTTGGTTTTTTCTTTTCCTTTTTTTTTTTTTAACATAGCAACCACTGTTCCCTTCCTCCCACTCAACCCCAGCTTCTCCCTATCCCCCATCCACTCCTCATAGAGGATAAGACCTCCAATGGGAAGTCAACAAATTGACTACCCTTGATGAAATGGGGTGGAACTTGCAAAATAAAATAATTGAAGAAATAGTTAAAAATACTCAGTCTTACAGATCCAAATGGTTTTAGCATGCTATCAAGGTTTTCTGCTGAATATTTTCCCATTAGGTGTCATCAAAAAGAAGAGAAATATGACTCCTATAATTTATGTTGCAGAGCAATTGCAGTAGAAAAATGACAGTCATTACTTTATCAAATTACTTTACATCTATAGGACATCTCCTTGCTGCCACTGTGTTGTAAATTAGGTGGTGAGGTTTGTAAAGGGGAGTTGTTACTTCATTTCTAATCTCTGCTTCTATCACTGACAAAATAACTTCCTCTCTTAAGTAAATCCATAGCATCTCACTGGTCTTTTGCAGACCAGTCTGCTGTCCTTGTTTGGTGATGATGCATTCACAAGTTAAGTCTCGGGTAAAGGACAACTTCTATTTCATTTGTACATAGAAGATAGCATTATGAATTTGAAAAGCAGTTAATTAAGCACTGGGTGCCCATGTTAGTACAGAGAAACAGATGTAACCACAGACATTTCAAGGTATCTTTAATCATTCATCTGTATTTTTCAAGTACCACAAAGAAGAATCAATCCATAAACATACTTTGCAGTTGTCTTTCATGTCCTATAGCCTTTTGGGTAATCTTCTCTGTGGGGTCAAAACAGCTTGACCTCACAGCAATGTGGGGTCCAGAACAGCTTGACTATATAGCTGCCATGACAGGCTCAATAAAAACCAGCCAGACAATAGGCCTGAGTCTTGTACTGACAATACTTGGTAGTTCTAGCAAAAGCCTATAAGATGACACCACTCAGAGAGGGACCAGCATCTAAAAGGAAATACCTGACATTTCGAACATTTAAATTGCTAGATAGTACTTGAGTCTAGCACACACCTATTCCCTGCCATCTTGCTAAGATACCCCTAGATAAATGCCAGCCAGTCAAGGTCCTGAATCCTGTAAATTCCTCACTCCAACCTATACTATGATTAAAAAAAAAAAAAAAAAACTATCCTGCCCAGGCTTGGCACTCTCCGTTCTCACTGTTGCATCAGACAGACAGAGAGTCCAGGTTTAAACTTGAATTAAGGCTCTTTGCTTTCATATATGGGATTCTGTCTCTGTGATGGTCTTTTGGGGGTTTCCTTGATCTGGGGATAACATTCTTCATTAAAATACTTTGAGCTGTCTTCTTATCAACTCAAGAACTTATATTCTTAACATCAAAAGGCTTTTAAGTCTACTATGCAAATTAGTTGTGATTGAAAGCATAGAATAAACAAAGAAACCAGATCTTGTTGTAGTAAGTTTTCCTGCGGCTGTTTCGGCCCTGGAGTTTGGACCCTGACCTGCGGCAGAGGTTTGGAACCTGGTCTGCAGCGGCTTTTGTCCCCCAAAGAAATGAATCAGACACTTATATACTTTATACTGTTTGGCCCATGTCTCAAGTACATTACTAGCTAGCTCTTTCATCTTAAATCAACCCATTTCCATTAATCTTCCCACCACGTGGCTCAACCCCTGGCTCACCTGTACCTCTACATGTTCCTCCTTCAGGGGTCGGATGACTGACTAACTCCGCCCTTCTCCTGCCGGTCCTCTGATTCTCCACCCACTTCTATGGTGCTGTGCATAGGCCAAAACAGTCCTTTATTTACAGCATACAGAGAGCATTTCCACCACAAGATCTCCTTTGGATTCAAGATGAAAATTACATGCAAGCTAGTAAAGTTTGGTTGAGAGCCAGAATGTAGCTGAAGATATCAAGGGAGATCTACAGAGAAGAGAGAATCGAGCTGTGCCTTCAAAGGTGGCATTCTCAGCACAGAGGAAATATATGATTGAAGGACCTTATAAAACTAGTGTGCAAAGCTTTGAATTACAATTTTTAATTCCTTCTGAAGAATAAGACTGACTAGTTCAAGTATTAAGAGAGGTGTTCGGTAGGACATTGCTTCCTCTTAAATAAAAATTTATTCATGTGTTGGGATTGAGGTTATAAAAGGAATAAAATTGTTATAGTTAACTGGTGTTTTACTTTGTGTTTCTGAAAGATTTGTGATGGCATAATATGAAACACAGTGCATGTAGCTGCCTTATACTTGTAGCTTGATGAGAGTAGGAAATTGAGGTGTTGTTACCTTGGAGCACTTGGATTGTGAACCACTGCAATGGAATGGGGAGAACTTCAGTGTTTGGGGCTATTGACTTAAGATTTCTATTAATCTGAAAAGATACCATGATCATAGCAAATCTTATAAAGAAAAGTTTTAATTAGGGTTGACTTTTAGTTCAGAGATTTAGCCCATTATTGTCATGGGAGCATGTTATCATGCAGGCAGACATGGTGCTGGAGAGGTAGCTGAGGGTTCCACATCTAGATTGGCAGACAGCAGAAAGAGAGAGACACTGTGCCTGGCTTGAGCATTTGAAACCCCAAAGCCTACCTCCAGTAACCCACTTCCTCCAACAAGGCCACACCTACTTCAACAAGACCTTCAACACCTCCTAATTGTACTCCCTAAGCATTCAAGTATATGAACCTATGGGGGATATTCTTATTCATATCACCACATTACATTTCGTGGATCTGTCTTATATAGCCATATCATAAGACAGAAATGCATTCAGTCCAACTTCAAAAGTCCCCAAACGCAGTATAATACAGTCTCAATACTATCTTAAAAGACTAAAGTTCAAACTTTCTTTGGAGACTCATGCCAATCTCTTAAATGGAAGCCCCTGAAAAATCAAAATAAAAAAGCAGATCAAATACTTTCATTATGCATTGGCATATACATTTGCATATACAATTCAAAGGGGAGGAAAGAGAATATAATGGGGAAATATAGAACAAAAGCAAAACAAAGACCAGCTGGGCAAACTCACAAGTCTGCATCTGTATGTTTGTTGTCAAAACCCTCTTCAGATCTCCAACTCCTTTCAATTTTATTGATTGCAGCACCTCTTACTCTCTTGGTCCTTCCAGTTCTACTCCCTGATGGCATCTTTCCTTGGTAGAAATCCCATGGCTCTGGCATCTCCATCATCTTGTTGTCTTCAAAGCAAACCAGGCTTCACCTTCACAGCTTCAAACAATGGCCTCTATGGTCCAAAATGAAGGGACACTCTGACATCTGCTTGGTCCTAGCAGCAGACTTCCTTGGTCACAAAGTAGAAGTCCATAATCCCTTTCTTGTATCCTTGACTCTAAAGCTAGAACCAGATGGCCAAAGCTGCCAAGTTTTGTTGCTTGATGTGGCTAAAAACTGGCTCCTTTATTCAAATACATTTTTTTAAACCAGCTTTCTGTTTTTTGATGTTTTCCTTCACTGCTTAAGCTTGGTTATCCTGTAACTCATTTTGTAGACTAGACTAGTCTTGAACTTAGTGATCTAGCTGCTTCTGCCTGATGAGTGCTGGGGTTAATGATGTGTACCATTATACCCAACCCTAAACTTTTCTTCATTTCCTTTTACCAGCTGAAAAATTAGAAGGGTGGGGTCTTGCCCTGGGGTTGCCTCTCTCTTCATTCATTAAAAATCAGTCTTTTCTTTAATTTTTTTTTTTATCTCCGTGAGCACCAGGCATAGTTCCATTATACTTCCTGGTGCCCCTTTTGTCCTTAAACTGTACATGTTTTATGCACACCCCTTTTCATTATAGATATGCATATGATTGGCCACTAATAACCATGTGATACAATCTAGCCTGCTTTGAAATCTCCTCTGCCAATGTCACTAACTCAAAATTCTTCAGTTTATTCTCAGGTAGACTTTTCAGACAAAGGCAAAAAGCAGCCACATTCTTTGCCAAAATATCCTAAGAATGATCTCTAGGGCACTTACTAATCTTCTTTGAAGGCACTCAGTCAAGGCGTCATAACCTATATTGTTCTCAGTACCACACTCTTCCCTGCTTGTACTAGAATATCCAGTTAAGTCCTCCAGATAGTGCTCAACTGCTTTCCTTACCCAAAGTTCTAAAGTCCACATTCAGACCAAAAAGAACTGTGGCCAAACATGTCACAACAACATTTGACTCATAGTACCAATTTCTGTCTTAGTTGGGGATTTTAAGGCTGGGAAGAGACATCATAACCGTGGCAACTCTTAATATGAAACCTTTTTTTACCTTGCCTTACAGCTCAGAGGCTTAGTGAATTATTGTCATGGTGGAAAACCTGATGACATGCAGGTAAACATGATGCTGAAGAGGTAGATAAGAGCTTGGCAGGAAGCAGGAAATGAGAAAGGCAATTCATCTGGCTTGAGCATTTGAAACCCCAAAGCCCACTCCAGTGAGATTTTCTTTCTCCTCATAATGCTATTTGATAAGCATTCAAGTATATGACTTTTTGAGGTCCCTTATTATTCAAATCATCATAGTTATACAGGTGGATTATTTAAAGTCAAAAACAAAGGGACAAAGTGGTGTTGGGGTTCTTTCTGAGAATCAGTGCCATCTTAGTTCATATATTTATCTCCCTTCCCTCAATTTTTTTCTAGATGCCATTCTAGCAAAGCCTTATTGAATTTACATTCTACCTATAAAGTGGATGCACAATAAATGACAATAGTAAAAAGAGTAAGACAACCTTCAGATAGGAATGAATGATACATAGAAAACTGAGCTGACTCATTCATTCATTATATGAAAAATTAATAGCCTCCATGTATTACATCAGCATTGGTCTAAGTGCTAGGCATACAGAGAACAATACTGGACAAAACTCTACCTCTTGGAGCTTATGATTATTTTTATTAAAGGAAAGAAGCAGTATATAAGGAAGGATAGTCTGCTGTAAAATTAGACACTGGTAATGATTAGGAAAGAAAAAAAGCAGAAAAAATGAAGAATAAGTTTGGTAGAATGGAGGTGGCATTTGTGTAATAAGAAGGGTCTGGACCACAGGCCAGGCAGGCCAGAAATCACATACAACACAGGTGCTTCCTGGGATAGTGACAGTCAAGTGGAATTGTATTTGAAGTAATGAATCAACTCATGCAAATATGTAAGATGAGGGAATCTGTAGGTGAAAATATTATTCAAGGATGAGCAAGAAGGCCAGCAGATAGCATGATAGACTGGCAGAGGTTGCATGCCTTCCCAAAGCTTTTCAGACAGGGATAAAAGAAATTTATTTTAAACTCGAAACACAATACTCTAGAAGATTCAGAGCATAGGTGTGAGCAACTCTGGCTTTCATTTTTGACATCACATAATTTTGTTCTTTTTGTCAGCTTTTGTAACATAGAGGATAAATTTAGCTTGAGTGGTAAGGGAAAGTGTACGAGCGGATTAGAATTTGCTGTCACAGTTGAGATCTGAAGGACAAGAGCCGCTTATGTATGTGTTCAGGAAAGCCATTGTGTCGTAGTAGTGGAAACATTAACTAGAGCTTAGGTCTGAAGGTGAGGTAAGCACACACTGGTGATCGAGCTGAAACCCAGCATACAAATTCAGGGCTGTGATACAGAACATCAAAAATGTAGAGCTGGAAGTAAGTTAGAACTTTTATCCTAAAGGCACATACATGTTTGAAGGAGTTTAAGTTACAGGTATCAGAACAGTAAATGTTTAAGGCTGGGAAAGAGGAGATGCATTAGGAGTATATAGTTGTACAGGCAGAGGGCTACCAACTTAGGAGTATAGTGAGATTTTAAACACCTCTAGGATTAATTTTGTATTAATTTGGAGAAGTGACTACTGAATAGCCAGTTTTTTCTTTTAAAAGTTACATCATCTTGAAACTTAATCAGTTTATTTTAGCTTTGTTTCTCAGGTCACATAGGAGAAATTCAGTTCTATATAATAATATATGTCATATTCAAAAGGAGCCTTCTCTTACTGCTCATCCAGAGCTCATAGCACCACACCACCTTCTTACTAGGGAACTAGGGATTATCCTTGTGTGGTAGGCACTTTACTGGCTGAGCCATCTACCCTGACCCTATACTTGAACATTTTACCATCATCAAGTCTCTTAGTCTCAAATGGTTTTTAGACATGAAGTTGTGGTCATAGTTCAATAAAGGTGAACAATATTTATGGCAGAAAAAAGGAGCCTTCTCTTCTGAACAAATATCTCAGATTTCTCAACTAATGTCAACTGAGTGATATAGTTGTGTCCCATTTACCATTCTGCTAATTTTCAGCTTAAGTTTCCTTAAGTCAATGTCTTTGTTAGGCCATTCAATTCTACTTTTGCTTTTATAATGATGAGATCATATATTTACTTTCTTTCTGTAAATATCTTTTATAGTTAATCTTCTATTTCCCCAAAGCATTTTTAGTAGGTTTATAACATTATTATGTTTATAGTCAACTAAAACTCTCATTTTCTTCCCAGGTATATCACTGCTAAGTCCCTTTGCATGTTTAATTGACAGATATACAAGGATTAAGTTTAATCTTTTGTCCTATTCATTTGGATTTTGATTTTGGCACATAATATATTTATTATCCCTTTTGAGTTCATGTTGTTTACAGTCATGTGCTTATCATAAATGTTGGTGTAGCTGTATTGTTTCCCTTCATTTGTAACTCCATACTCTGTTTCCATAGATCTTTTTCTTGATAAGAAACCTCACCAACAAAAAGTATACTAAAAGCTTCTAGCATTTCTGTCTCCCATACATTATCCTTTCTATAGAAAAGTGTATATTCTATGTGACATATATTCATTGTTCCATGTATTAGAAACACAGATTTCTAATATTGCTTTCACTGTTAAAATACATTCTCACTTAATAATGTCCCTAATAATAGGCCTTTAAAGAGAGAGAGTATTGTATATGCTTAAGTTACCTTTTAGTTGGAGCTTTCTTTTTTCTCAAATTTAGGAGTTGAATTCATTCACTCAATAACTTTTAATGGTGTATCTGTTTCATATTAAGAAATATTCTCAACATTGGTTATATGTAAATGTTGTCAGACAGAAGGACTTCCATTTTCATAGAATTTATATTCTAGTGCTTGGGACACATTATTAAGTAAACAAACACTGTATATCAGAGGATAAGAAATGCAAAGGAGAAAATGCAACAGAAGGAGGAAATAGGAGACTGAATGCTTTCTCTTCTATAAAAGTGGTCTGAAATGACTGTTCTATAAGCTGATATTTATAAAAATCCAAGAGAGATGAAAGCTACATGGACTTCAGGATTTTCTGAGTGGAAGTGACAACACGTGCAAAAGACCTGAGCTTGAGGTGTTTAAAGTTTTTAAAGAGATTAAGGGTTTTTAAACCTAGATCTGAGCAAAGAAAGCAAAGGGGACTATAGATAGAGATGATTCCTGATCACTGAGAGGAGAGAAAACATGATTCTGTGAGGTTGAGATTTTCTGACATGAGCCTTCTTCAGGAGGCTATTGAAAACATGCATCTCTTCTCCACAGAGTTTATAATTTGGTAATTGTGAGAAGATGCCTTAAGATTTGCCTGTGCATATTCCACAAACATTCAAAGGAGTTTGGGACTGTCATTATGGGCACTGAATCAGAGGTAAAGAAGGGCTTCTAGCAATAAGTGTGAGAAACAGTGGATGGGAAAGAGTGAAGAAGAGACCTACCATTGCAAAAAGCATAATTGAACATATTATACAGCAAAAAGATGAAGGAGACTTAGGAGGGAGTCAAATGTCCAAATAGGAGTTATTTCAATGATTTGATGATATAAAATTGTGTTTTTTGTCTAGGGCACAGGCAATAGAAGTGGAGAAAAAAAAGTAGATTATAAAGTGCTGCATAAATATGAAAGGAAAATTCACTCCATTTAAAAGAAGACACCAAGGTAAATATTAGTAAGCAATAGCAAGCAGAACATCTTTGCTACACTGTCTCACATGACTGATCCATGTTCATTCTCTGCTACATGACTCAAGAGCCTTTGCTTGGTGCCTACTTCTCATGCACTAATACAAACAGGACATATCAGAGTCATTGAACTCCAGTGATCAGCTTCAAGTGTGTTCTTTTAAGTCCTGGCCTGTAGCTTGGATTTTTATTTTGTTTCACCTTTGTTATTTTGACTTGTTTTATCTATTGTATTAATGTTATGAGACTATTACTGTTAACCTTAAACTCCATTAAATAATTTATATTGTAGTAGAACTCAACTTCAGGAGGCTGGTTGTACTTTGTGTCTTTTATGGGATTTCAAGGAATATCATTATGATTATATAAATATATTTTGCTAAGCAGGACTTGTATGAGATGTTTTACATTATAGAAGAGATAAGAGCTCCTCCTTTGCCAGGCTTAGCTCACTGCCTATGAATCTTAATGCATCTGCTCATGGGAGCTTATTTCCACAGGACACAAGGAGCTTAGCCTATCTTTCTTAGCTATTGTCCCTGTAAAATCAAGTCAGCTTGTCTTGTGCGAGAGCCATCCATACTTTGAACCTATTATTCAAAGTTATAGTTATCTCAAAATAGGCATGCTGGATGGTCATTGCACTTGTTAGTTCAGTCACCTGAAACCCTTATGCATATTCATACCACAGATTGTTAAAGCTAAGGGAACACTGTAAATTGTCTTGTATGTTCTCTCATCTTAGAGAAGTGGAAAAGGAGACCGAGAGTGGCTCAGATGAAAACATTTTTTTATTATTTAGCTTTACCATTATTAGAAACAGGAGGTGTGCATTTGAAAAGCTATTATCTGGGGTTGGGGAGCAGACACTAATAAGACATCTTGACAGAATGTCATAGGAACTATTCTGGGAGGGGGGTCAAAGCCACGGTCCTAAAATGTGCTGTGAAATTTCCGCCAAAGCTACTGTACAGAGGAAGTACCCATAAGATGTCTTCATCATACCCTGTGCCAAGTGGTACTTTGTTTCTTCTTTGAGATCAAATTTCTATTTGAGTTGTACAAAATTATTTTTAAAAGTCTACTTTATTAGTAATAGCTAATATAACTCTGGAGGATAAAAGATAAGTGTTCTGTAATGCAAAAGGAAAAATAGTGTGGAATGATATATTTTCCCCAGTGGGATATTACCTCAAGCTCATACCACGTCTTAAGGCATTTCATATCTGTCCTCCATTTAGCCATCAGCCCAGCACTGATTTCATTTTCTCAAATATGTCTAAGCTGTGAGAGATGACTGCCTAAAAGGCAATCTGGGGAATTTTCCTACAATAAGGTGAAAATTGACTCTGTGAGAGAAAACAACAGAAATTCCCTACAGAGGAGGTACAGGGAGTGGACCTTCCTCTGAAGACTGTTAATATAGAACTAAAGCTTATCCACAGGTCAGATTTTGCTTTATAATAAAGGTATTTGAGAAAGAAAGTAGGAATCAAATGTCATCCTCATTTCTCTCCCCATGAATACAAGGCTGGACTTCTTATTTTCATTTATTAAAACTCACATTTCTTCAATGACTTAAAGTTCTTGTCATACAGGTCTTTCACTTCTTTCGTTAGAGTTACCCCAAGATATTTGATGCCATTTGCTGCTATTATAAAGGGTGATGTTTTCCTGATTTCTTTCTGAGCCCTTTTATCATTTGTGTATAGGAAGCCTATTGATTTTTTGGGTTGATCTTGTATCCTGTTACATTGCTGAAGGTGTTTATAAACTGTAGGAGTTCCTTGGTAGAATTTTGGGGGTGACTTATGTAAACTATCATATCATCTGTAAATGATAATAGTTTGACTTCTTTATTTGCAATTTGTATGCCCTTGATCTCTTTTTGTTGTCTTATTGCTCTAGCTAAAACTTCAAGAACTATATTAAATAGATATCGAGAGAGTGGACAGCCTTGTTTTGTTCCCAATTTTAGTGGGGTTGCTTTGAGTTTCTCTCTGTTTAGTTTGATGTTGGCTGTCAGTTTGATGTATATTGTCTTTATTATGTTTAGGCATATTACAGAATATTATATATTCCTCACCTCTTCAGGACTTTTATTGCGAAGGAAATTTGCATTTTGTCCAAGGTTTTTTCAGCATCTGAAGAGATGATCTTGTGAGGTTTTTTTTCTTTCAAGTTGTTTATAAGATAGGTGACATTGACAGTTTTTCATATGTTGAACCATCCCTTAATCTCTGGGATGAAGCCTATTTGATCATGGCAGATGACTGTTTTGATATGTTCCTGAGTTTGGTTAGCCACTATTTTATTGAGTATTTTTGCATCAATGTTCATGAGGGAGATTGGTCTGTAATTCTTTTTCTTTGTTGAATTTTTGAGTGGCTTGAGTATCAAGGTGACTGTAGCCTCTTAAAAAGAGTTTGACAATGTTCTTTCAGTTTCTATTGTGTGGAACAATTTGAAGAGTATTGGTCTTAGTTCTTATTTGAAATTCTAGTGGAATTCTGCACTAAAGCCATCTTGCCTTGACTTTTTTATTTTTTATTTTTTGCTTGCAAGACTTTTAATAACTGCTTCTATTTTCTTAGGGGTTATAGTTCTATTTAGGTAATTTATATGAGTTTGGTTTAATTTTAGTAAATGGTGCCTGTCCAGAAAGCTGTCCATTTCTTTCAGTTTTTTTTTTTTTACTTTGGGGAGTACAAATGTTTAAAATGGAAATATCTCTCATGCTTTTGGATAGGTAAGATCAACATAGTAAAAATGGTAATCTTACCAAAATTAATCTGTAGATTTAACACAATCTGCATCAAAATCCCAACCTAATTCTTCATAGTTCTTGAGAAAACAATATTCAACTTTACATGCAAAAAAACCCCTCAGAATTCCCCCCCCCAAAAAACCCTGTTCAATAATAGAACTTTAGGAGGCATCATCATCTCTGACTTCAAGCTTTATTATAGAGCTACAATATTAAAAACAGCTTGGTACTGGCATAAAAATAGATTTGTGGATCAATGAAAGCCAAATCAAAGTCCCTGACATTAATCCACACACCAATGAGCACCTGACTTTTTACAAAGAGACCAAAAATATACAATGGAAAAATGATAGCATCTTCAACAAATGGTGATAGCATAACTGGATGGTGGCATGTAGAAGAAGGCAGATAGATCCATATCTATCACTTTGCATAAAACTCAAGTCCAAGTGGATCAAAGACCTCAACATATACCTAGTTACACTGAACTTGATAAAAAAGAAAGTAGTGAATACAAATGTCTGCATTTGCACAGTTGAACACTTCCTAATATAACACCAGTGGCAAAGACACTAAGAACAACAATCAATAAATGGGACCTCCTGAAACTGAGAAGCATCTATAAGGAAAAAGACATTGTCAATAAGACAAAATGACAGCCTAAAGAATGGGAAAAGTTCTTCACCAACTCTACATCTGTCAGAGGAATGATCTCTAAAATACATACAGAACTAAAGAAACTAGCAGGCAAAAATTCAAATAATCCAATTTTAAAAATGGGATTCAGAGCTAAAAGGGGAATTCTCAGCAGAAGAATTTCAAGTGGCTTAAAGGCACTTGAAAAATTGCTCAACATCCTTTGTCATCAGAGAAATGTGAATCAAAACAACTCTGAGATACCATGTTAGACCTGTCAGAATGGCTAAGATCAAAAACACAGATGACAGCCTATGCTGGAAGGGATATGGACCAAGGGCAACACTCTTCCATTGCTGATGTGAATGTAAATTTATAAAGCAATTTTGGAAATCAGTGTGGAGGTTCCTCAGAAAACTAGGAATCAATCTATACAATGATCCAGCAATGCCACTGTTGGACATATACCCAAAGAATGCACATTCTTACCTCAAGGTCATTAGTTCAATTATGTTCATAGCTGTATTACTCATAATAGCCAGAACCTGAACCCAACCTAGATGCCCCACAATTGAAGAACGGATTAAAAAAAACTGTGGTACATTTACGCAATGAAATTACTCAGCAGAAAAAAAAATCCTGAAACTTGCAAACAAATGGATCTGGAGAATATTATCCTGAATGAAGTAATGCAGACCCAGATATATAGACATGGTGTGTACTCATTCATAAGTGGATTTATGTAGAGAGCTGCGTGCAGCCGCGCCTTAAAGATGATTTTTTTTGCTCTTAAGGAGCTGCTTCATTAAGGTTTTTCTGGTAGCAGCATTTCCTGAGTCTGCAGCAGCAGAGAGGCACGGGCTCCTCCGCCATATTGAAACACTGCCAAGAGGGGCAGAGTCAGCAATTAAAGTGATACCAACATTTTAAAAGCTCTTTGGGTTGGAAAATGATTAGGGATTCTCAATAAAACAGATTTAGACTCTCAAAACCTCTAAACGGGGTACAACGTATTTAAAATATACGTAGGCTTCAGAAATAAAAAAATAAGGGTAAGAAAGCCCTTTAAGAAAGGGAAATAGGAAATAAAGATAAAGGCCACGTAAAGATGGCAAATAAACAGAGAGTCTCAATTCTGCTTATTGTGTTTTATCTTAATTTTTTAACTTTTAATGAGCTAACTACAGAGAGACAATTGATTGCTAAGGCTGCTAAGTTAAATAAATACATATATTTTAAAGATATCTTGACTTTGAAATCTGTTTGTAAGAATATGTTACTTGGGAAAAGATTTTCTGCTTTTGTCTCCACAGAAGATCAAAACCTGTGGATTGGTTCTAGGCAAATGTGGTTCCACTTGCCAAGGCCACCTGATACAGAAATTCCTGAGTCTACAGACTCAGAGGAAGAGCTGCTGTCATTCATAGAACAGATGAAAAGGACAAGGATAAGAAAAAAGAAAAAAGGAAGGAAAAGGAGGATTCAGATAGAGGAGAATGCTGCGTGCCCCCAGCATGTCAAGCCATGCCTTTGGCTCCCCCTCCCTATGTGGAAGGTGGGGGTGGCAGTTCAGGGTGCACTTTCAGTCTGGGGGTATGGAAGGCAGTCAGAACTAGGCTGGTGCCCTTGCCTCTTAAACCTGCATGGGCTGTGTCTCTTGGAAAGGGAGTCTCCCCCTCACTGAGTCTACCTTCTCACAGCTTACCTGTGGGGGTTAGAACAGATGAGTTTTAAGTGAGAGCAGGTGAGCCTAAGTTGTTTACATTCTAGGCACCTGGGGAACTTCCACCTGTGTGCTCTGCCTTGGGTATATGTTTGAGCCTGAGGTACTCAGTAAACGGCATTCAGCATTCTCCCTGCATGAGTGACCCAGCAGTCTTGTAGGTCTAGTCAGTGTGTCTTTAAATCTCTAGACCTGGACCCAACTCCGGAATGACTACTGTGGCCATTGCCATGAGTCATACTGTGCATACTGCTCAGACCTTGAATAATCTTTCTGTCAATGTAGCACAAGTCCTGGATGTACAAAAGGGCATTAATGCTCAGCTAAAAGGAGGCTTGATGCTGGTCAACCAAAGGATTGACCTGGTCTAAGAGCAAATTGACACCCTCTGACAGATTGCCCAACTTGGCTGTCAGTGGAAATATGCTGGACTGTGTGTGACTAGTATACAATATGGCAATTTTACCTGTGCTGCAGACTTGTCTAAGCAATTGTCCAGTTATCTTTTAGGTAATTGGATGGGAGAATTTGACAACCTGATGGAGCAGCTGAGGGTGGCTATCGTCATGGTGAACTCGACCCAGGTGGACACCGGACTGGAGGAGGGATTGTCCTCATGGATCTCTGATGCCATGAACCGTCTTAAGGAATAGGCAGGTCTAGGAGCCTTGACGGGTCTCCTGGTGTTGGTCTCCTTGGTGTGCCTGTGGTGCATTTGCCGGATTAAGGCTTCCCAGTGTTGCAATACAGCCATGATTATTCAAGCCTTTACAGCCTTTGAAGCAGGACAGTCCCCTCATGTTTGGTTGGCTACCTTAAAGAATTAATTTTCCTAGGCACAGGATTCGAGGCTTGAGCACTGCACTCGGGGCCTGCCGAGACTTGGGCCCCAAGAAGAGCACGCCTGATTGCATGTGGGTTGATACCTTGCATCCCACCTCTGTGAAAAATGGTATCAGATGGGTCTGGTACTCATCGGGTGGACAACATCTGAGTGAGGATCAGTACAATGTCCCTGGTCCACTCTACAGAGATCATGCCTCTACTCTTGCCTGTTGCTATAATACAAAAAAGGGGAACTGTAGAGAGCTGTGTGCAGCTGTGCCTTAAAGACGGCACTGGCTTCTGCCCTCTGCTTCCTGATGGTGAGTGCTCTCAGTGATAAACAACTCCATAATTGGCTAAGGCTAAGAATCTGGCTTGCTTCTGTGTACCTGGGCCTATTGTTGGTGCCCACGTGGCGTACTAGTGTTGGCTGCCCAGAGGCTATTTAGGCCATGAGCCGGTTTCCCCAGGGTTGTCAGAAGAAGTCAGAAATCAAGGTTCCTGAATAAACTGCTAAAAAAAGAACCTGGTGTTGTGTCTTCACTGCTGGTTGAGGTGGGTGTGACAGATTTAGACATAAAGCAATTGATAACCAACCTCCAATCCATAAACCCCAAATAGCTTGGTAACAGGAGGAACTTATGTGAAACATTCATGGATACTCTAAAAATGGTAAATAAAAAAGATCTCCTGAGTAAATTGGCATAATACAAGGAACAAGTAAGGAAAGGTAGGAAGAACTTATGAGAAAAGGAGATGGTTGAGTAGGAGGAGCAACAGAGAAGGAGAACAAAGTAATAGACATTTTGATAGAGAGAGCCACTGTGGGGTTAAAGTGAAACCTGGTACTAAAGAAATACCCAAAAACCCAGGACTCTAAGCAATAGTGGAGAGGGTGTGTAAACAGGTCTTTTTTTATAATCAAATAAATAACCACCCTAATTGGCATTATAGAACTTTCATCCAGCAAATGATGGAGGCAGAAGCAGAGAACCATAGCTAAGCACCAGGTTGAGCTCCTGGTCCAGCTGAAGAGAGATAGTAGAGGGCATATGAGCAAAGGGATCAGGATCAATAAGAAAAGACCCACAGACACAGCTGACCCATGTTGCTGAGAGCTTACTAACTCTGACATGATAGCTGAGAAACCTTTATGGAAAGGAACTCCCTTCAAATGCAGATGACAGTTGAATAGTGTGGGCAGTTTGTGGAGCTTCTTGCAGTAGGACCAGAGTTTATTTCTGGTACATGTACTGGCTTCTCAGAACTCATTCCCTACAGAGAAACACCTTACTCAGCTTTGACACTTGGGGGAGGGACTTGGACCTACCTCAACTGGATATGTCAGAGAACGCTGACTCACCTCAGGATTCCTTGCCCTCCCTGGGTAATGGAAGGGGGGATGGGGAAGGCTGAGGGTGGACTTGGAAGAGGGGAGAGAGGAGGAGCAGTGGTGGCTATGGGAAAAACATTTTAAGTAAAAAAAGATAAAAATCAAACAAACTAACTAACTAAACCAAATCAACCAACCAAACAAAAATCCCTTACATTTCATGGGCAAGATGTGCTGTGATTTGGAATAGTGCCCATTAAAGGTTTGTGTACTACATATATTTCTGGCAGGTAATCCAGCCAAGGAAGTAGATCCTACTGAGAGATTAGGGAGATTGAGACCTCAAGCCCCGTCCCTTACTTTCTGACTGACACAAAGTCTGCAGCTTTTTCTGCTCTTTTTGTTTACTCCTTTTACCTGAGATCAAAAGCAATAGCACCATTGGTTCTTCTCTGAAATATCCAAATTATGAGCCCAAATGAAACTTTCTTTGTCAAATTTATGCATCTCCAATATTTATTATGACAATGGGAAGCCTTTTAACTCCTTATTCTGTCTAGAACAATCTTTCTATTTCTCTGTTTTCTGTCCAGGCAGTTTAGCCTACATGTCATGAACCTTGTGGGGTCTTTGTAAGCTCATCTTGTTTCTAGGTGAAGAGTAAGACTCAGAGAGTCAGGGGAGGAGGAGGATACTAAAACAGTCTCATCATGGCTTGACTTGGGCCCATAAGCAGCTTTGCTTGTTCCTCTATTTTTTCATTTTAATGAGTGTTGCTATCTATATGAAGGTATATTACTTACTGTGCACAGCACTTTGAAGAATGTGGACAGCATAATTCCATGTTCTTCAAAAATATTGGGCTTAAAGGCAGTGTGTAGAAATATAATCTAGACCATGAAGTAGTTTAGACAGAGAGGTCCCTTGGAGCTGCTGTGATAGTCATAGTTCCACAAACATATTTCTGTCTTGAGGTCTCTTGTCCTCAGTGATTTTTCTAAGCAGTCCTGAGCGAATGCTTCCAGATCCTTTTCACTTTTAGTGCTCTTTCTTCTGGACAAGGGCAGCAGTTGTACCTCCATTCACAGCATTTGTTTAGATGCTAACATTCATGCAAACCCAGTTTTATTGAACACTGGAACATTCTCTTGTATTTGTACACCTAATAGAATGACCATTGTGACACTGACTTATTCAATATGTTTGCTGAATGAAGGAGGTTGTTGGCTAATTTTACCTCTATTTTCTTAGTACAGGGGCGTTGAGGAAGCACAGAGGTCATATGTTATCTAAGTTTACACTTTCAGAATCAAAGTAGAAAACAATGAAACTTAGCCTTGATATCATTAAAATAATATTTTGATATTTTCAACAAACATTTCAATTTAATTTTCATATGTTTAAAAACATATGTTTTGATTTTTATTTCCTTGTGAGGTTTTAAAAGAAAAAAGTGATGGAAATGGCTTGTTAATTTTTGTCACTTCCCTATCCAAAATGTGTGCATTCATTCATATATGTGTATACCCATACACACACAGAGACATACACCACAAACCTTTATATATAATACACATATGCAATACACACACATACATATATATTTAGTCACTCACATCACTCTTAGGCTTATGGTTTTGAGTTGACTGAGGCTTCTGGATAAGGTTCCCAATTTAACAGCCACTATATTTTTGTAGTGTTTTACATGGAAAATTTATAAGTATTTACTTTCGGAATGAGTGAGTATGTAAATGAGCAAAAGATTATTTATAATCCCAAGACTTTGAAGTTCTTTGCTCTTTCCTAAAGTTTCCAACTGCTCCTCCCTCCTCTTCTCGCTCTTCTATATTAGTCATCCTTAGTGCCTTTACCCTTTGTCTTCACCTCCTCCTCCTTAGTCAACAGTCTAACAACCTGATACATAATTCTTACCTATTTTAAAAGCCTATAGGATCTAAAAACTAAATTTATTGTTTTGTTTGTAAGTCATGGCCTTGTATGGCCAAGGCTAGCCTTGGATTCCTGGTCTTTGTAGAACTGGGTAAGAGACAATAGAAAATTGAGAGGTTAGAACAGTATAATGCTTGGTGAAATACATAGTATTTGGTGGGTGTACTCCATGGCAAGAATGTACACAGGGAGGGTAGGATAATTTTAGCTTCTTGGTTAGTTGGTGGCTAATAGCAACATTTCTTGGAAACTTTAAATCTTAAAAAATGGAGTACATTTGAGAACTGAAGAGATTTAGTTATGGGCTTTGACTATGAGTTCAAAGTGTATGTTAGACAATGGAATAGAACTTTGAAACAGTGCAATCTATACACATAGTACAAGGTGATATTGTAGATTATTATCTTAGTTACTTCTCTATTGCACGAAAACACTATGACCAAGACAACTTATAGAAGACAGACCTTACAGCTTCAGAGGGGGAGTCCATAACCATAGGGCAGGAAATACAGAAGCAGAGAGGCAGGTATGGCTCTAGAGCAGTAGCGAAGACCTTACCTCCTTATCCATAAGTAGTAGATAGAGGAAATATATGAGTGAGAATTCTCTATAGAGCATTGATAGGAGAGCTGAGTGTTCCAGAACTGCCAAGTATTAAGAAGGAGGTCAGTGGGAAGAAAGATGAGAGGGGCTATGGTGGAAGGATGTTAGGCAAGAGAAACATGGCCAGAGGGTACATAGGAAAATTCCTTTGCCCTGTAAAATTAGTAGGAGAAATTTATAGGTTTGATTGGGACTCCATGTCAGGAGATACCACACACTGAGTAAGAGGAGATCAAGAAGAGTCTTGGCAATGACAATAGAAAGATTAATGTTCAGAGTGAGTCAAAATCAAGCACACTACTTTATATGAAGCATTTAGAAAACCTCAAAAAATTTTAGTACTGAAAAACATATATACACAAGCAACACATGGACTGAACAGGTTATGTTTGGGGGAAAAAGTTTAAAAAATAAAAATATAATAGAAGCACATAGTGTTTTGTCACCTTGACAATGATCTAGAAGAGCTTTTAAAATATTGTGATAAATTTCCTGCTCAGTGTCTTCTGGAATGCTTTACAAATTTTGGATACCTACATCTGTGCTTTCAGTGTACCAAATGAGATTATGAGGACAAGCTCTCTTCTTACCATGAAGTTGTATTATAATCTTACAAACCTACTTCATTTTGATAATATATTTTACTACATATGAAAGTAAATCAAAACGTGGCAGAGAATGAGTTTCATCTGTAATGTTAAGAAAACATGGAAAATCTGTTTGGAAAACCATGGGAGATGTTTTATTTGAGAAAGTACTGATGCTGTTGGATGTCATACATTAAGACAGTATTCCTATATCTATAAATAATATTTTCCAATAAACTCATAGTGACATGCAGCTCTTTTTATTTGTATATTTGTAATAGATGCATTTATTATATCATAATTTCAGAAAAACTTACAAAACTTTTTATAGAAACAAATGTCAAATCTGTGATCCTTTAACCATTATTTTTGTCCAATGTTGAGAAACATTCATTATTATTTAACTCACATAGTTATATTTATCTACACTAAGACATTTATTTAAGTGGAAAATCATTTATTTTTCCATAATATTGATTTTCAGTTTCTGTGAATTAATAGCTACTGATTTTTAAATTCATAAATAAAACTTTTATAGTGCTTCTTATACCAAATAATTATCTTTATCTTTGCTTTTCAGAATAGTGAATTACTTTCAGTGGGAGAGATACTCTAGCGTTACAGAGTAACTTATTTTATGCTCTGTATGTATTTTATGATCTTTGCAAAGAGCTTTGGAGCTACCTTTCAGACTTCTGCTTATGTTTGGATCTGTCTCAGGAGCTACCTTTAAAAACTATCTAATTCTGATCAAGAATTCTGTTTCTCCCTGTAAAATGTCCTCCTGTTCTTGATTTTGGGTGACATGGTGATGATTACCTTTGTTCCTGCTTAGATGTGTTGAAATCACTTCAAAGCTTTGAAGTTCAGAGATTTAAGGCATGCTATTTTTCACATGGAAATGATATTCTAAATCAGAAATATACTTTTTTGTTGGCCTACATCAAGTCTTATAGAATAAATTTAAGACACTTACAAGGCAGGCTTGTGGGTTTTTTCTTATTAACTATGTCAAGATATATTCTTAAGTAATTAGACTCTAAAATTTTTAGTATTTTGAAGAATGACTGAAAATTTCATACATAAAAATTTGAGCATTTTACCTGTTTACTTCCAGTATATATAGTATAGCCACCTTAGCTTTTGAGTTCTAATGTTCCTTCCTTTAAAAACTAGCTTTATTCTTTACCATTCTTTATTTATCAAGCTGTAAATTTGGTTGTGAAAAAAGTCAAATCAGTTAATAGGAAAGGTGCAGCAAAAATGACCTTCAGACTCTACCCCCATTACTATGTAGTTTATCTCCTTCCAGACTCTTGTTGTCTGTATAGATGTCTGCATATAATTCAACGTATGCATCTCATTCTGTATATGTGTATTGGACTGGCTTTCTTTTGGCTAAGTTTTCTCTTTTTTTCTTATATTATCTCTATTCTGTCTAATGAGGACTTCTTTTTCTTTATTCAAGTGTCTCTGACCTTCATATTCATTGTCTCCTTTCTGTTATATACTTGCTATCATTCTGTTCTCTATAGATGTTCACATATGTGAATTGTTTAATTACATATGTGTACTATATAGGAATATGTATATGTTGTGTACACACATCCTATGTTACATATTCAAATATGGGACTGTACATATATATCACAAATGTGGGATATTTATGTTTTTTCTATTATGAAAAAGTATTCTATGAATGCTTTTATATATTTGTATAGTATTTTTCTTAATGATTGAAGTAAATATTAAAGCAATTTTGAATAGTTTTGTTTTAAAGAATGAATTGGTAACGTATTTTGTTATCTTTGAGTTCTGAGTTGCATATTTTAAGTTACTCTTCTGGAAGAAATCATAATCCTGTATATAAAATTTAGGTTATCATATTTGTCTTCACAAAAGTCCATAGTTTGTGTTATCTTATATTGGAATGGAGAAAGATGCACACAGCTTGCTTATCATAAGTGTTATTTTCCATTTGTGTATAACCTTTGGTATTTTGGATAAGGCTTATGGAAGTGAAGATAAAAAAGGGGGTTAGAATGTGCATGCATTCTTGAAGTGCATCAAATATGATCATTTCATGAATAGCATCTATCCGGTGACAGAAGGGAAGTGTCACCGGATAGATGATAGTGATTCTTAGTGATTTCTGGATTATGATGGTGGCCTCAGCACAAGGCTATTTTACTCAGGCATGTACTGAAATTAACTAAAAGACATTTTTTAAAAGAATTTAAACAATTATTGCTCAGAAATAACAAATTGAAAATCTTCCTAAAGAAATTTTAGGAGACTGTAGGATTAGAGTAGATCAAGAAAAAGACCTTAAGTCTGGGACATCAGAGACAAAGGAGGACTAAGTCAAGGGACTTCATGTCATACATCAAAGTCAAAAAATCCCAATGAGAAGTGAGAGCTACAGAAACCCCAGCGTAGCCTCTTCCTGAAGTTAAGTGCAGTTTGCTTAGGGGTTAACATGAACCTTTTGCGTGATTGTCGATTTAACTTAATCTACATGGTAGGAATGTTTAGGCTAAGACATAGGCTTCCCCTAACACAGGCCTTATGGCCAAAGTCCTCATTCAAGGTAGAGAATTTGATGGAGTAAAAACAAAAAGGCAAAGGGACTGGATAGTATAAGAACAACACTGAAATCCTCTATAAATGCAAAACATCAAAGAGGAAGGTAGGCCATGAAAAGGAGCACCCTGAATGAGCCCGATCTCATCTGTTTACTAATGGTTATGGGAAAGCTCATGTGGAAGGAAATGGCATTGTTAAGGTCAAGAGAATGTGCTAAGACATAAAACAAGAAGAGAGTTAGAGCACAACATAGAGATCTAACACACTAACTGAAGAGCATTTGACAATAGACAGAGATAGTGGGAAAGAAGAATTAACAAAATCCTGAGACACATTTCTCTGAGCTAAATAAAGGGTAAACAATTGTAAGGGAAGGCCAGCTGGAAAAACATACAATTGTACACTAACTTCTGACAGCAAACTTGATAAATCTTCCAAGATGGGAAATACTACTATCCTGCAAGAGCATTTAATTAGTCTTATATAACATGCTCAAGGAATGTAGCTTTCTAAAGTGTGTTTATTTTGAAACTAACCAAAATATTTACTATTATTGTGAGATAAAGCATCATTAGCCATGTAAGCACTTTAAATTTACTGCCACATTGCCCGTGTGAAGAAGTTACCAGGTGACATTCTTTTCCTCATTTACTCTTCATTAAACTTTGGCTATTTAGACTTTCTTCAGGTCTTCACTCTTTCATAGACTTCACTAGAGTTATGTCTTGCTGCCAAATATAAAAGTCTGGTGTTTGTTAATGTCTGTAAACTCATAAGAAGAGAACAGATAGGCATACCCTCTATTTTCTGACTTGCTCTCTAAGGATTCTATTCCGTTTTGTTTTGTATCCTCTGAATAGCTTTTGAATGGTCCTGGTAATGGGTAAAGAGAGAACTCTCAGTGTTTACTGTATGTAATCCAAAGGAACCACACAGAATGCTTTTGTTAAGGTAAGAAAATAACTTCATGTGTCCTTACTAAGTTTCTATAATATATTTAAAAATGTAGAGTTGAGAGTCTATTTTGAAATCAATATTTAAAATGATTAAAATTTCCCTATGACTGTATTTTATTTTAATGACATGATATGGCTTTGGGAAAGTCCATTGGAGTGCCCTCTACTGTTTGTGAATGAGATTTTCATCTCTACCCTAGCTACTTGGGTTGACCCCCCTCCACTCTTTTCTCAGCAACAGCAACTCTTAAAGTTTGATTCTGTACTCTTCAGTTCTTTGTCTAAATAATCTCTAAGCTGTTTGAGACAGGATTCTTGTATTCACTGTGCTATTTTGTGAAATGCCATATACACACATGACATTTTGTAGATAATAGAAACAGCAGTGATTATAGGCTGTGAGTAGTATTCTGTTGATGTTCCTGCTGGTAACAATACACAAAGATATCACTTGACATTCCATTGAGTTAACAGAAACGATTGTGATGAATTTTACTGCTGTTAAGAGCAGGAAAAATATTGATTTTAATCAGAGGAAACAGGGAGAGATTGCTTTGACATGTGTTTTTCACTTGGTCTTTGAGAATGTCATGAAGTAATGAAAAGAATAAATAATAACCTATGTGGGGTTCTTTCAAGAGAACTGTAAGGTTGCTTGAAAATAGTAACCCAAGGATGAAAATTTCAGTTTGGAAAAGAGATGTTTAATCACCTACCTCAAAACAATCTCTTGCATGATTAATAGAAGCTTCCCACTGGAATATTAAACAATGATAATTCAATCAATTAAACTGATTGAAATAGAAGAAAACAGTTTTATTTGTTCACTTTTACATATATATTGATTTACTCATTCAACAAATATGCAGTGAGCACTTAGAGTGTAGCTGGTATTGTCATAGGTCCTGGGTTACAATACAGAACAAAGCAAACAGAGACCTCAGTCAGGTAGAAACCATTGAGAGCTAGAATTTGGAATGTTTGCAGAATCGCAGGCCGTAAAGATCAGCAGTGAAGACAGAGAAGGTGGAAAGGGACTGAGGTACAAGAATGGTCAAAAGGGACTATAAGTTTAGAGGTCAAGTGTGACATAACTTTCCTAGAAGTGTGTGTGTGTGTGTGTGTGGAGGAATGGGGGGTGCACAAAGCCAAAGCTCTTGATGGTCTCAAAAAAAAAAAAAAAAAAGATGAGATATGGCCATGGGGCTTACTGTTCATCGTCCTGTGACTTGTTCAGAGGAATGTAGGTGGTGAAGTGTTTTAGTAAGTTTCTGCCCCATATTTTCAGGCCTAGCCCTGAGATTCGGACCCACTCGCATCCTCACTGCTACTTAGAACCAAATAATCACACAAAGGCTTATATTAATTTTATGCTGATTGACCTAGGGCCCAGGCATATAACTTGCTAACTCTTTATTCTTCAGCTAACCCATGATTCTTGTCTTTTTTAGTCATGGAGCTTGGTACTTTTTCTCAAAGCAGCATAGTTGTCTTCTACATCTCATGTCTGTCTCATCGTGGGGTCTCCATGGTGTCTTTCTGGTTTTTCTGTGACATCTCTGCTCTGTTTTTCCTGTTTCCAGAATTTTCCAAGTCTGGTTGCTCCACTCACTTCTTGTCTGCCTTTAGCCAATCAGCGTTTTTATTAAACTATTAGGTGGGACAGTTATTTACAATGTAACAAAATAATCCCACTGTAGTGAGGACTTTCTCTGATGGATTAAGAAGGAAATAAGAACAACACCAATAACAACGAAGACTGTAATAAGTTTTGTTTGTTGTATTAAGGCAATTTTTTAGAAAAAGAAGGTGGCATTGTTGGAACACTGGTACTATTGGAGTGATAGCATTATGTGAATAGTTAGGTAACACACATAGCAAGCCTTCTGGAGGGTAACCTAAAGAGACACAAAATATCAGAAGGATGAAGTTTCTTAATCTGGAGGAATATTACTTGGAAGAAAACTTGGGTAATGTGTATAAGCCTCTAGGTTTGATTCCTACCCACAACATTGAAAATAAATAGATGAATCAACCAACTAACCAACCAAACAACCAATCAATGAATAGATGTGAATATCAATGCTCATTGAATTTTAGAGCAGTACCCAGAGATTTTCCCAGCTAGAGTATCAGCTGGACTCCAGAGCAGCACTGGAAACTGCAAGTACTTTCTCTGATTTGGTCAGGGAGTTTTGCAGATCCTTGGTCCTGGCCCAGGTTCCCTCAGTTCTTACACTGATTGCTCACAGATCCTAAGCTCAAGAATTTCTGTTGAATAAGTGTTAGTGATAATGTACACTTGCTCCTAGTTCTATAAGGGTTCTGAAGGCCAACAATCCTTTTCTTTATCCCAGCTTAACGGAAGTTAGTATGGAGAATGTGAGCCTTTGGCAACAAGAGAGGCAGTGGACAGATGTAGGAGGGCTTCTCTGAACTCTTTTCTTTGTTCTACTCCTTTCCCCTCCATCTTTCCTGCTACTTTTCCTCCTTACCTCTTTTGCTTTCCTTTTATTCTTTGACATATAATATTGCAGACTTTTCTATGTTGTTGGGAATCTAATTGAAAGAAAAAGTCACTTGAAAGAAATGCACAGAATGAATTCTGTTGAGAAAGTGAGGATACTGGGTGAGTGGAGGGCGTGGCTTATCAGAGGACTGCATTAAAGACAAGAAGACTGAATCTTAAAGCATAAATTTTATACATGTAAATTGAGATTGGGCTTAGGTTCAAGTTTCTCAGTGAGCCATTAATTTGATTTGAGAGCAAAGGAGAGAGAAATGGGCTTGAGAGTGGTTGTAATGGGTCTGTGATAAACAACTATACTTTCTTAGAGAAAGGAAGTTCTACTGACCATGTACCCTTAATAATAAAGAATCTGTGTCTTGCTAAGCATTCAGTTTTGTGGGTTTTTAATGGACAGTCTAATTAAGTCTATTTATCTTTTGACTTAATGTTGATTTCTATGACCTAAACTTTATAGAAAAAATTATTTTTTAAGTGTTTTGTGATTCGAGCTATGCTAGATTATTTTAACTATAATAGAGAAATGTACAAGGAGTTGTCCAAAATGGGTATAAATACAGATTCACTTACCAAATTTTAAATATGTTCAAAATTCATTAACATTTATTTGGCTCATGACATTTGCATTCTGAGGGCATGAGATGATTGCACATCCTTGCCTATTAGACCTGTAGCATGGGACAAGTTATTCACATTAATTCATATTTTTGTGTTTGGGCCTTAGACAGTTGCATTATGTTATAGCAAAATAAATTAGGCAAGCTTTACTTATAATCTCTTAGATGGACAAAGAAGTTAGCTACTCTTGCAAAATCTATGCCCTTAAAAGAGTCATTATTATATATGATTTCTGAAAAGAAAGCAAGAATGTCCTATTTTAAAATAAATTTCAATTTTACAATGAATGAAGGTGAGTAAACTGGATTCTCTGGCCATGACTTGCTGAGCTTTAACAACAAGGACAGTTTAAGCTTGCACTAATTGATTTCTATAGGACTTTCAATTATAAAATTTTATGATCATTTCAAGTAGTTTAAATGGGTGAGCAATCTGCATACATTATCAATATACAGAATGCTATGTGTTTTCAAATAATGTCTACCTGTTTTCTCTAAGACAGCCTTGCTATATTTGTTGTAGAGATGTCTTTGCCTTTTTATGCACTTAAAGACAGGGTCATAGAAATTGACATAGTCTTGTGTGTTTGTCTGCCTTATTAATACTGACAAGAGGATCCAACTACATTGATGTTTACCATGAAACCAAAATATGTAGGATATTAACAAATGAACAGAAAATAAAGTGTGTGTGACAGATTTTCTTGTTTCCTATGGTGATTAGGAAGTGAAATTTTAGAGATGACTATACAATGAGGAAAGGTAATACATAAAGGCTAGATTCCTATGTAGAGTCTTTGGTATGAGGTAGAAGAATCAACACATTTTGTGATGCACAATATTCTTAAAACAACAACAAATTTCAGGGTTTCATGAGCTAGGTTAGTTTTGTGGTTTTTGGTTAATGACTTCAGGTTGTAAAAGACACAACCATTGAATTGTGGTCTCTGAATCTGTAACATAATAGACAATAACAATAACCTACAATCCCAGCTCTCAAGATGTGGAGGTAGGCTGTTCTAGAATGCATTGTATACAATTCTAGGTCTAAATTGGCCTTGAACTTACAGCAATCCTTTGCCTCAGCATTTTTCCCCTTTGTGTTAGTAAGCTTTTCCTTGCTGTAACAAAATGCCTAAGTAAAACAGTTTAAATGAAGAAAGGTTTTATTTTTCCTCATGGTCTTAAATCATAGTCAGCTGGCCCCACTGTTTCTTAGAGTAATCATGATGGAGATGTGAAACAGGAAACCTACTAACTTCAGAGGGAAATAAAGATGGAAGAAGAGAGAGAGAGAGAGAGAGAGAGAGAGAGAGAGAGAGAGAGAGAGAGAGAGAGAGAGAGAGAGAGAGAGAGAAAGAATATACTTATAAGGGACTATGAACAACATATGGCCTTTAAAGTCAAGCTAGAGAGTGTGGAGCTAAGCTCAGCTTCTCTAACATCCTTTCCCTCAGCTGTCCCAGTGCTCCAAAGAAAACAAAGACATGATTAAATATCCATGTCAGTTCTAGGGTTAGAGAACAAGTGGAGAAACTAGTTCTACCTCTAAGCCTTCTGGAGCCTTCCAAGTCTCTCCTGCCCAAGAAGGATTCTTTTATGCTTTATTCTTGTATTCCTTTATGCTTCTGTGTTCCTAAGTTCTTTTGCAAGCTTTTTGGGTATAGAATTGGCCCCTTTCTTTCCTCTTCTGTCCTTTTATTCTTATTACTAAAGTGTTTTGTGCAAATAAACTGAAGGAAGAAGTGAGAAAATAAAAGTGTAGGGAAAAGAAAAGACAAAACATCAAGAGATGCTTGACATTCTGTGTTTCCCTGACATTCAGCTCAAACACTGGTTTCTCTCACTGTACACATGGCTCTGTATTTCTTAGATAGTAAGTCCCTTGGGTAGAAACCATTTCTCTGCTTGCCTTGGGATTGTGCCAAGGACAGTGTGAACGTCCCATAAGGAGTGATCCCATGTTTTCATTCTTGAATTTAAAGGTTCTTTTTGCAATGTGAATTAGGCAAGAAGAAAAATGCCTCTTTCAAGTCAGATCCATTCCAGTCATAAATATTGATGAACAAAAAGATTCAGGATTCAGTTATTATTTCCATGTCAATAAAGGGACAATGGTGATATAGCTTTCTTTTTAAATGTTCCCATTTTTTCCTAACATTAATAAAAATACTTCTTTCTGTGTGGCTGCTTAATACACACACACACACACACACACACACATATATATGACTTTTATTTAACAACTTTATGGACTTCTAACATTTAACCCACATGAACTTGACATTTGAGATGAAATATGTGGTATGACAGGGATACTTGAAAAGCCAAGGCTGCAGCATTCTTCAAAGATCTAGTTTCAAGTTCTTACGATTTCTTCTTTTTTATTATGAATAAAGTCATATTTTTTATCCGTGTATCCCCTTGTTCAAACTCCCTTCCCCCTCCCACCCATCTCAGTCTCTTTCTTTTCTCCCCATCATTTTATCTTCTCTGCAGCAAGGGCAGGAGGTCTCAAGGTCCCAATGTGGCTTAGTTCAGCATTCATTTGATCCAAACACAGTGTTTTGTATTTTTTTTAAATAATTAGGCTATTTGTCAATGTTCATTAAATGAAAAGCCATTTCTTTTGTCATGAAATATACGTTATGGATCATTCCATAAGTTTACTAGAGAATTTCAGCTATATTTTGAAAGAACTCCATAGTTAGTTTAGTAAACAAATTTTGGCACTTTTAGTTAGAATTGATCAATTATGTTAAGATAATGACTATCTGAATAGAGAATCAGATTGAACTCTCTTTAGTATTGATTTAGTTCTTCATAATTTCTACCAAAACTGGTGCATCAAACAAAACTTTGTTTTTATGCTGTTATAGAAAAATTCATTGTCAATTGTTTTTTCAGAATGATTAACACCCCCCTTGAAGAGCACAGCAACTTAATTGTATATTTGCACAAAAATTTTATAGGAGAAAATTGAAATAAGTTTACTTTTAAAGTTGCTACAAAGACAACATCTTTGACGAACAATATGTAAAATTATGGTATGATGTGGGATACCTTGGAGAATCATACTGCCAAGGTTTTTAGCTGTTAATCTGAATTTCAATGAGTAAAATAAAATGCATATGTCATTTTTGTTTCTTTTGTAAAATTCTCAACTGTATGTTCTTTTCTTCTATCAAATAATTAGTGTAGCACCACATTGTCCTTCAGTTAACATTGTCTTTCTCTTCATAGCCTGCAGAACCAATTGGGAAAAATTTGGCTTTTATGAGACACCTTCAGCAATGAGATCAGTTATATTTGGAAAAACCTGGCTAAGGCTAGAATTTGGGCTCCAATGCAGCTAAGCTAGTTCTGGCAGCAAATACAGGGTGTGTCTAAAATCTGGCTGCTGTAATCTGCAATAATCTTTTTGAAAAAATTCTATTTGAGGTTGATAAAGTGTCTAGGCCATGAGCTGAAACTGACCAAGGAAGGGGAGACAATCATCAAAGGTGTCAGCAACAGATAGGGACTGAGAGAGCCCTCAGTAAGAGGTGAAGGAATGACACAATTAGAAACACTGTGTGATCCAGGGTCAAAGGCATAGAGATTTACACTTGAGAAACAGTGTTCATCATATCAAGATGGAATTTCCTGCACTGAGAAATAAGGGGCACATATAATATGGGGATCTTAAATTGTAAACAAAAGAAATAGCCCACTTGAGTATGAGATCAGTGAAGAGAAATACAAAAACATTCTTTAGAAGGCTATGTAGTTTCAATGACTATTATTCTTGGATACTATGAACTCTTTAAAGTGTACCACACTGTGTAGTTATTAATATGAGTTATGAACTACAAATGGATTAACCAAGCCATGTGATGAAATAAGAAAATTAGATCTTTATTTGAAGATAGATGTTACTGATTATCACCTGGAAACTCTTCCCTATGTTCACAACCTCCAGTTCAATCTGTAAAATGAGACTGATAAGGTCTATTCTACCAAGTATTGAGATATAAACTCAATAAGAATATTAACTTGATTATTTGGTTTGTTGATTATCTATTTTGTTGAGTTCTTTGTATATTTTGGAGATCGGCCCCGTTAGATATGTGCTTGGTGAAGATCTTTTCCCATTCTGTAGGCTGTGGTTTTGTACTATTGACAGCGTACTTTGCCTTACAAAACCTTTTTAATTTCATGATGTCCCATTTATTGTCAGTCTTAGTGCCTGTGCTATTGGTATTCTATTCAGGAAGTTGTCTCCTGTGTCAATGCATTTGAGATTATTTCCCACTTTCTCTTTTTATCAGGTTCAGTGTATCTGGATTTATTTTGAGGTCTTTGATTCTTTTGGACTTGAGTTTCATGCAGGGCGATAGATATGGATCTATTTGCAAACTTATACATGCTGTCATCCAGTTAGACTAGCACCATTTGTTAAAGATGTTTCCTTTACTCTGTTGTATAATTTTGGCTTTTTCATAAAAAAATCAGATCTTCACAGGTGCATGAATTAATGTCAGGTTCTTTGATTTGATTCTATTGATCTAGCTGTCTGTTTTTTATGCCAATACCATGATGTTTTGTTACTATGACTCTGCATCAGAGCTTGGAATCAAGGATGGTAATACCACTGGAAGGTACTAATTTTATTCTACAACATTGTTTTAGTTATCCTGGGTTTTTTTTTTCTATATATAGTTGAGTATTATTCTTTCAAGGTCTGGAAAAAATTTTGTTGGGATTTTAATAAGAATTACATTAAGGAATCCTTCAGAAGAGGATGAGAAATGAATATAGGAACTAGAAAGGGGTAAAGTGTGGTGGGTTTGTCTTTATTCTGTAAATAAAGGAACTGTTTTGCAGTAGGCAGTAGGCAGGAAATCAGAGACAGGAAGAGGAGGGTGGAGTTAAGACAGACTCCATCCAGCTGCCCAAGAATAAGCATGTAGGACCCAGGTGCACTAGGGACCATGGGCCACATGGCAGAACAGATGAATGGAAGTTGGTTGAATTAAGATGAAAGAGCTAGCAATCATTGTGTCTGAGACCCAGGCCAAACAGCATGAAATTAATATAAGCATTTGAGTCATTATTTTAGGGAAAAGCCGCAGCAAGCAGGTCAGGCCTCACACAACAGTCAAAGGCACCACAAGAAAACCCACTGAATCAATTAACCTGGACTAATAGGGGCTCACAGAGACTAAACTGACAACCAGAGAACTTTCATGGACTGACCTAGGCACTCTGCATATATGTCATAGTTGTCTAGCTTGGTCCTTTTGTGGTACTCCTAGCAGTGGGAACAGGGGCTGTCTCAGACTCTTTATAGACTTTTGGAACCCCACTTCTAATACTAGTTTGATCAGCCTTAATATATGGGGAAGTACTTAGTCTTATCTTGATAAGCTATATTTTGTTGATGCTCATGGGTATCTGCCTTTATCTAAACAGAAAAGGAAGGAGAGTGGATTGGGATGAGAAAAAAAGGGGAGGGTCTGGAATGTGAAGAAAGGAGAGAGGGTAAACTTTGGCTGAGATTTAAAATAATGCATAAATTAATTAATTAAAAAGAAAGACTATTAAACACCTACTGTGTGGTCTCTGGTTTATATTAGTACCTCAAAAAATTGTTACTACTTGAGACATTCTCTTAGCACTCAGTAAATTTCCAGTGACTGTGAGTAATTTTAAGGAAGTAGTAGCAAGAATTCTATATGTAGTTATTGTTGTGATCATGTTATGATCTGATATGATATGCGCTTTACTGGGGTGACTGATGGCTATAGAGACCTCCTGCTCCATGTGGTGGAAAATGTGGGAGGCAGCAGCTGGCAGTGACATGGCAAGACACTTGGACCTTTTCTAAGTAGAAAGATTTTTATTATTATAAAGAAATATAGAGAGAAAGAGAGAGGAGAGAGAGAGAGGATGGAAAAGAGGGAAAGAAAGGAGGGAGAAGAGGTGTAGAGCACACTCTTGGGAAAGAAGAGTCAAAGAGGTGGAGTCAGATGATGGGAATTCTTCTTAAATGGAACTTGGCATCAGAACATGCAGAGCATGCTTTCAGAGGTTAGAACAGAATCCTAACAGTTATGGGACCAGACTGCGCAATGAATATGGGTCAGCAGTAAAAACATCTTATTATTTTGGCTAAAATAAGCTATTTTGAAAATTTTTTCTGCCTTTTTAAATTAAACTTTGAGTAGATCTTGCAAGAAGTTAACAATATGTCTTGAGACCATTTAAAATTACATACTCAAGATAATTCCCTACTTTATATTCAGCTTGTTTACATTTAACTGGCCTTTAAGAAAGCAATGTAACCAACCTTGATATAGCTTGAGTTTTCTGTGTAATTAGCTTTTACAACCTAAAATAAATACATAGATTTAGTCTTAAACTATATACTCTTCCATGTCCCTGACCTCCAGAGTAGTTTGTGTGTGTGTGTGTGTGTGTGTGTGTGTGTTTGTGTGTGTTGTGGTAATCATTTGCTGAAAACACACAACAGGTTGAAATGAACTTTAAGAGATATCTACCATAAATGTTGGAAGCAACATGTGGATATTGGTTGATAACATCTGCTTTTAGTTTTTGAGTGGTATTATGGTGTCAGTAACTTCTTGTGTAAAACTGTTAGAAACTTTGTAAAAAACAATTCCTTGTTACTTTCCCATATCATGTTCACTGTGCTGTCACATAAATACAGAGCAAAGCCTTTTGTTCAGGACAGAAAATAGAAATAGAAAAACATCAGAGACAGACCAAACAGATAACAACCAGGGTATAGACTGCTGAATACAAACATACAGAAGATCCAGAGAGAGGAGAATTCAAATTTGGGTTCACTTTTCATCTAAGCTAGTCCAGGAGGAAAAACCTTTTATTCTTTAATTTGGTGTTGACCCATATTGTGACATGCTGGAATTCTTGGTGAGGTTTTGAGTGAGTTAGTTTAATGGGCAGTTGGACCTGAGATTTCCTATTGTTACTGTTGTTATCTGTACTCCTTGGAATTCCAATGCCTTTCTCATTGGGCTGCTTTGATCTGTGCTGACTGCAGATTCTGAAACACTGTTGAGGTTTTACTGTGTTTCTGTTCAACCTTCAATGTTCAGTCATCTCTGAATTCTTGTATTACACAAAGTGAGCTATCTTTCCAAGAGCTTGACTGTTCCAGCCACCTCCATCTTAGGCTGGTCTGCTGAACCTTGATCCAGCTTGGGGCTGATCCCTTTTCCCTTTTTAAATGGAAACAAACTGCCTTTTATATATGAGATATCTTGACTGGAAGGGGTAATCTAGGCTTTACTCTGTGTTAGAAAAACCTTCCTTTTATTGCCTTATTCCTTTAGGACCTACAATACTATATTCCCCCAGTAGTGAAAGGATTTTTCTTCCTATGGGAGAAGGATGTGGAGAAGCCTTTAGGATTCCATGCTTGTCTATAAGAATTGTTGGCTCCCACAGACATGCACATCTCAGCCCACCATGCTCTCTCCTGCTCTTTCTGATGCATGTGTTGTTTTAAACTGTAAATACATTTCAATTATTCCAAATGGTCGCTTTGGTTTTTAATATGTTCCTTACGATCGTCACTTCTTCAGCTCTGTCCAAGGTGAAATAGTCTCCATGTCCTGCACTCTTTAGAGGGGATTGTCACTGTCTAAGATTCATTTTATTTGTTGGCCTGGTGGCTTCGATTTTTCTGGCTGGCTCACAAAATGTTATGATTTTGTAAATGCTCTGTCTTCATTTTCTTTTCTTTTTTGTGTTGACAGAAATAATGGCTTGAAGTGATGGTGTTTTGCACCTTTCTGCATCTTGGTGAAAGTCACTTCAATGACTGGGAATTTTTGGCAGTTAATAAAAAGTAACTGACTCAAGCTTTCATAGCTAGGAAGTAGTGCTTAGCTCCCTAGCTCACTCCCCTCATTGAATTATTGAGCTCCTCATAGACCTGGAATGGTGCTGGTAAATTATATAAGGGTTTTCCGGTTAGGAACACTTTAGCTTTACACTTAGCTGCTAATTAAATCTTCATAGTGTTGTAATTTATATGTTATTAAGGCCCCCAGTTTACAGGTGAGAAAATCATGATTTCATAGCTTAAGTAGTAAAGTAATGGAGATAAAACTCAAACCTACTTCTTAGCACCCTGAGCTTTTGAAAATTCCACACCTATGCATTAATTTAGACAGAGACTTGTGCATTACTTCAGTGTTACATTTATTCCCTAAAGGATAAAAATTAATTAAGAAGTTTAGTTCCTCAGTTGGAAAGCTAATTTGTGAAAAATAACATTTAATACAAAGTATCTTAGTTCCAGCAGTAGTTATGGCTATTGATACAATTGTTTCCTTAGATTAAAATGAAAGGATGATCTTATACTATTATTTTATTATACAAATTTTACTCTTTTGGTAGTAAGCAAATAATGTCAACATATTAAGAAATAACATTTTTCTATCTATGAGACATAATAATTGAAGCACAAATTAGTATTTTATTAATATAATCACACATACCATTTTAACAATCCACATATAATGATGCATTATAAAAAATACACAGCATTCATCTGAAATTCAAAGACAACATCAGCTCTGAACTTACACACAGTGGACGCATAGGATGTAAATTTGGTGAGAGAGAATTGCTTGTTTATGCCAAGCATCTGTATGGCACATCTTATAGCAGGATGTTGTTTCAGTACATAAGTGGATTGCAGTTTATTTTTAAATTTGGCTCATAGTCAAGTGAAGAGATATGGTAAAGTATTGTGTTGAACTTTATGATGGAAAATTTCTTCTGCTAACATATTAACATTTTGATAAGTTTCAGACCAAAATCCTAGAAGTAATTAGGATCTGAAAGCATGTCATAAGAGCTTAAGTAAATAACAATCCCTGTTTGTTTTCAAATATATTCTGAAGTATCCAAATTCTTGCTACTAATGCCCCTTGGAGGTTCAGTACATTGCTTCTAGATGAAACCTGGAAATTTTATCTTCTCTTTGGAAAATGGGGGAAAACATCAGTTTCCAAAAATGATGACAAGGCTAGCACTGTGGTCGATGAGTATGAATAACAAATAGAGCAGAAAGGATACAAAGGGCATAACACTTTCTCAAGGAGAAGGTGATCCTATTAGACACAAAGACATTGATCATCCGAGAGAAGGGAGGTATGGAGACTAAAGGATAGAACTGTTCTGAATTCCCCACAGATGCAGAGTGCACCCAGCAGCATCCGTAGTATGTAGTACCATAAAGATCAAACCAGTGAGTGCACACAATTTACAAAATGGTCACCAAGGCCACAACATTATTCTGGAAGCATTGAGACACAAAAAGAATTTTTTTTTTTTTACTTAGGTAATTTCTATGTGTTTTGGGGATATGTTGGTACAGGAAGGAAAAAGCAAAGACATGTAACAGCAAAAGTACATATGCACAAAAGGAACAGAGAATCCCATCAAATGTTCTAGAAAAAATATATTTTTATTCTTAGAATAAAATTATTGAAACCAAATTTCACAGAGTCACTAGTATGTGAAATGGTTTCTGAGAACCGAGAATGATTTGGATGAAGGGCATGTGGGATGACAACCTTCAAAGGGATTTTTTTCTTTGCAAAGGGAGAAGCAAACAACAAAGGATGGAGTTAACATTCTGCAGCAGCTAATTGTCTACAGGGAAGGTCAGAGATCAGTGAAGAGAGGAGCCTGAGGACAAGATGGGATTGAGGCCTTTGCTGCTCCTGCCTCTATTTCCCTGGTCTCCAAATATTGCTATTGCCTTGATACATAACCTCAAACTCCTTTTATTTTGCATAATTTCCCCAAAGATGCCAACTCTCTCAAGACTTCCCTTGTGAAGAATGTATTGACAGTGTTTTATCTCTGGCCACTTTTTATGAATTGCCTTCAGGCTAGTGTATCTAACCTCTCATCAGATTTCATAATTTGAATATCTTACTACCAAGACTGAGATATTTCAGTCTGATCTTATAATTCCTTTATACATTCCCTCTATAATCTTGCCTCCTACTTTATTACCTGGGTGACACACATGTAACTCTTTGTACTTTGACCTCTGTGTTTGGAAAAGAAGGATAAAATATTTCCAGAAATGTGCTGGTTAGGGTTTTGTAGACTACTATTGTCAGATGTATCTCATCAAGCTTATTGCAACATTTAGTCAGTCACAGGTCTATCAAATATATGCCTCTCCAGGACCTGCTTTCAATGTCTTCCAGCTATCACAACCTTAGTCCAGATGATTGCTAATTTTTGGCACTGTTGTGAAAACTATGATAAACTGGAAAATATTCTATGTTAAATTTTACTTTTTTCTTCTCTGACTTTCAAATATCATTGCTATAATATTTTGGGGCTGATTGAATGAAATGCTTCAGAGAACATACATCACATTCATGAGGAGACCAGATCTCTCTGACCAGCATTTCCTCCTTCTTCCTAGGTTTTGTTGTTTTCCTGTGACTCATGGTGCCCCAGACAAATCAAACACTCTGCATTCTCTCCATCCTTTCAGATGCAATTTCTCCCATGCAAATGACTATTTTCCACATTGTTTTTCTAAGTATGACCTTTTCCAACTTAGTCTAAAATGAGTGATAGATGGAGAGTTCGTAGGAGAGAATAGAGAAACGGCTCTAGCCACTAAGAGCATGTGCTGCTCTTACAGAGGATCTGAGTCTGATTTCTAGTACTCAGTGTGGGTGTTTAGAAACCATTCATAACTCAGGCTTCAGGGGAACCCAATGCCTCTAGCCCCCACTGGCATCAGAACATATACACATATACTTACATGGGTCTACCCACATATACATTATTTAAAATGATAAAAATATATCTTTAAAAGAAAGAAAAGAGTCACTAGAAAATAGTAGAGTTAAAATAAAAAATGTGTGTGGTATTTAATATTGAGATTACATATAAAGGTTTATATCAGATTAAGGGGAACCACAAACATAGATTAGCATAAGCTATATGTAAGCATCATATTAGTTTTCCTCCTGGGGAAAGAGTAGAGTCTGTGATTTCCTCTTACAAGAGAGGTGACCTGCTGCATGATCTGCACTTTCTTCTTATGGAGGAACTGGGGCTAAATACTCTGTCCTCAGGGTCCTCACACTTTATCACTGCCTTCTCCCACTGTCTGTGTCCAGCTGTTGAAGTTACCTAAGGTCTGTCTCCTGGGAGCACTAAGCATTCTGGGAGGGGCCCTGAAGGACAACTGAAGGACACCCACCCCAGATGTTCCCTTCTGCTGGACCTCAGAACACACTTTCCTTACTAAACTCCATGTGTTGTGCTAATAATACTTTTTTAAAGAAGCCCTTGACCAAAGGAGCTAGCTTTAGACTTTGTTAGTATTTTATCAGAAGAAATGATTCTCTAGCTGTGTAAATGAGTGAGTGAATGAATGAATGACAATGTAACAGTGAGGTTTGTATGAAAAAGCATGAAGTTAATTATCTATTTCATATTCTAGAACTCCAGGTTTGTGCTTCAGATGTGGATTTTCTGTTTCTAGTTCATATCACTTCGTGTGTGAGATATAAATGAGTACAAGTGTGTGCATGTACTGTCTACTTCATAATTTTAAGAATAATGGTGGGTCAGACACATAACAGACGATTTACAAGCTTTAGATAAATATGAGAAAACTATTTCGCTGAGAAAGTGATCTCCATTTAGTAATTTATTCATTTGATTTAACCCCATGCTGATAATAGTTGTGCAGTGAAAACAGTGTTTTAATGACTCTTCAGAATATGTTTACCACAGGAAGAAGTACTGTCTGACTGGAATAGGCTGAGAAGGTGTTTGTCTTTCTGTGCATTTTGTGGATCTTGCTGTCATCACGCCTAGGTGCTCCAAGAAAGACACTGCTGTGAACAGATGCAAGAAGCTGTATATAATTCATATGGAAATTAAGACTTCAGAACACAGTAAATCATCTAAACATAGCAACTATCATGATTCAACTCCTATTAAGCAATATGACTTTGGCTACAATTAAAGATAACTTCAAATATGAGGAGTTAATAATGTGATTCTGCATCTTATTTTATTTATTAATGAAGTACTTTCACCAAAGGAGTCTTGTTAAATGTTTATGATAATTATGAACAAGTTAAATTCTCTTGTGACAAGAAAAGGAAGTTTCTAAGGCTTTGGAGGCAATTTTTTTTTAAATAAATTAGAAAAGTGATTTTTTTTAAAGAGTTGGTTGCAGTGATGGATGCAGATTTAGATTTATAATCCTGAAATTCTTCTGTGACATTGTGCTCTGTCCTAAGATAAAGCTCTTGTGGAATGAGAGGTCATCCCAAATTATTTGAACTGCTTAGATGTCACAGCAGGTACAGTTACTTGCTGCCATGCTTCATGACCTGAGTCCAATCCCAGGAACCTACACTACACTGTAGAAGGAGAGGACAGACACTTGGAAGTTGTCTTCTGACCTCCACACATGCCCAGTGTCACTCAATCTCCCCTAACCAACTAACTAACTAACTAACTAACTAACTACCTACTTACCAATAAATAAATAGTAAGATAGGAAATTAGATTCTCTGTAATGTGGGATAATGCATTCTGGAGACAGCCAAGGATCCTGCTACAGGAAAACAATAAATTTTTGTTAAGAGCTTAAATATGGGTGTCTGCATCTATTTATAAACTATGATATGACAAAAATTTCTGCTAAGAAAATCTTGTGAACTCAAGGTTGTAAGATGGAAATGATTATTATTTCCTTTCATCATAGCACAGCATAAATGGCCTTATTTCAGTGTGAAAAAAAAAGTTACTTTATGTTGTCATAGGAAGAAAGGACAATTGTTATCTAAAATACTTCTTACAATGGCAAATTGGTAAGGGAATTCAGCTGTGTCCCTTTTCTTCAACCATGTGTCTTACCTCCCTCAGATTTCATAGCTCAGATTCACTGTTAATAATCTTGATCTGTTCCCAGATCCCTTCCTCATCATTTATATTGTCTTGAAAGTTGAACAAATGGGAAAATAAGCTAAGAAACAACAATTCATTAGATTAAATGGAATCCATTTATTTTCATCATGTAGATGAAAACTTATCATCTGAAATCTTATCACCATTTGTTTCCATCTTTTCTATGCTTCTGGTGGCCTAGTGAGACTTCAAGGATTGGAGTTCTGTCTTCATATTAATCCTTGGAAAATGAATACTAGTGTTGGTTATTTAAGCTAGGCCTTGAAATTGGAACTGCTTATTACTAGTTTGGAGAAAATAGAATAGAATACTGTTTTTCTATTATTATACCTAGGGTATATCTTGAGGCAAAAAAAGGCTCAATGGCCACTTAGGCAGTGTTAGCTGTAGCCCTGAGAATATTTTTTTATTTAAGAATTTTAAAAAATTCATTTTATATACCAATCATAGTTCCCCTTCCCATCCCTTCTCTGCCTCCCCCTACTCCTGCCTGCCTCTCCTTGGTCCACCTCTTATCCCTTCCTCCAAAAAGGTAAGGCCTCCTATGAGTAGTTAAAAAATCCTGGTACATTTAGTTGAGATAGGACCAAGCATCCCTGCCCCAGTCAAGGCTGAGCAAGGAGTCCGCCTCACCATAGGTAATCGGCTGCCAGGATCTCCTCAATAAGACCAAACTACAAAACTGTCTCCCACAAGCAGAGCACCTAGTTTGGCCCCATGTAGGCTTCATACCTGTAAGTCGAAAGTTCACAAGGGTAGTGGGATTATGTTACATTATAAATAATTGTCTTGCCTACTAGTGTAATAAAAATGCTAATTGGCTGAAGGCAGACAGGAAGTGTGGGTGGGCTACCAGACTGAGAAAACTCTGGTAACAGGAAGAACAGAGCAGAGATGCCAGAGAGACATCAGGAGAAGCCAGCAGATACAGAGGACAATTATGCTACTCTGGGAAAAGATACCAAGCTGCATGGCTAAACGAGATAAGAATCATGGGTTAGCTTAAGAGAAAAGAGTTAGCAAGTTATATGCCTGGGCCCTAGGCTAATCAGCATAGAATTAATGTAAGCATCTGTGTTTCTGTATGACTACAGGTTTGGAGATCTGGACCACAGGCCAGACAGGCCAGAAACCTAATGGTATACATGAGTTCCCACTAGCTTGGTTCAGCTGTCTCTGTAGGTTTCCCCATCATGATCTTGACTCTCTTTGCTCATATAATCCCCCTCTCTTCTTTTTGATTGTACTCTTGGAGCTTGGAGCTCATCCTGGTGCTTAACTGAATCTCTGCATCTGCTTCTACTAGTTACTGGAAAAAGGCACTATGATGACAGTTAGGGTATTTATCAATCTAATTACAGAGGAAAGATAATTCAGGCATCCTCTTCACTATTGCTAATAGTATAAACTGGAGTAATTCTTGTAGATTCTTGGGAATTTCCCTAGTACCAGGTTTCTCCTTAACCTCATATGTCTCCCTCTATCAACATGTCTTTTCTTCCTCTCCCTCCATCAGTTTCATCATCCTGTTTCCTTATGTTCTCATCCCCCCTTCCCTCCACTCTACTGCACTCCCCCTCACCCCAGTTTACTCAGAAGATCTCATTTATTTCCCCTTCCCAGGGTGATCCATGAATCTCTTTTAAGGTCTTCCTTGTTACCTAACTTCTTTGTTGCTGTGGTTTGTAGTCTGGTTATCCTTTGCTTTTTACATGTAGTATCCACTTATGACTGAGTACATACTGTGTTTGTCTTTCTGAGTCTGGGTTACCTCACTCAGGATGATATTTCCTAGTCGCATACATTTGCTTATAAATTTCATGAATTATAAGAATCTGGTGAGATATTTTCATCTAGACTTTCCTCCAAAAGCTTTTAAACTCTAATTGTTGAGAGAACTGAATCTTTAATATACTTTGAAAAATACATTCTTGAGGAAGTATTATGACTTTTATATAAAAAATACATAGAAAAATCTCAAATGTGAATTTGAGATTCATATCTTGAAAAGAAGTGAACAAAGGCTATGGTTATAGTTCATTTGGTAGAGTGCTTGTCTAGCATGCATGAAGTTCTGAGTTCATCCCCAACATAGCATAAAACTGAATGTGAGAGCACATTCTTGTAATTGCAAAACTCTGGAGTAAAGGGAAGACAATCACAAGTTTGAGGTCATTCTCAGGCTTGACAGCAAACTTGAGACCAAATTGAGTTACACAAAATCCTGTCAGGCACAAGCAAATAAATAAAATAGTTGTAGTCTGTGTTGTGAATGGTGTACTTCAAAGGAAAGCCCTGAAAGTATGTTAGAGTGCAAATTCTGTAACCTCTCCTAAGGTATTTTTTGAAATAAGTGGGAACAGAGACAGGGTTGGCTTTAATAAGGATTGGAAAAACCTTCTGAGCCAGCATTTGATACTTATAATGGGGAAAACTAGACCACATGCCATAAATCATGCCAGTTTATTGGGAGTGGGTGGGATAAATCCTGAAGTATGTGAAGATAAAATTAATGAGAGAGTGCTTTATTCTGAAAGCACTTTATAAGATATATAGGGAGTGAAACACCTTTAAATAAAAGATCTGGCAAGAAGCACAGGAGAGAGGGCTATCGGCAGTTGCCATGCTCTGAAACTAGCTATCTGCCATCTGCCAAACACTTTGATTTGGGAACCTGCGTTACTTGACATTGCGAAAATAGTGGATTGCATATCTGAAGACATTACATAAAATAGCAGCCTGGGAAAAGACAACTGTTGTGTTTGAAAGAATTTAGTATGGTTTCTTAGCATGAGTGAAACAAAGTCATTCTGAAGATGTTGAGAGACTGGCCAATATGCAAAACTAAAGCTGTTCCTTGTGACTACAGTCCCCAAGGTGACCCACTTTAATTGTTTGAAATTGGATGTCTTTCTAAATGCTGTGAATAAGCTTTATTACCATTTGTTAATAAAAAAGATGTTTTGGCCCATGGCAAGGCAGCTTAGAGGCAGGCGGGAAAATTCAAGTAGAGATAAAGACAAAATAGGACAGAGTCAAGGCCACTATAGGCTGCTTCCCAGACAGAAAAATGTAATGGAACACAGGTAAAGCCATAGAATGAGTGACAATGTATAGATTCATAAAAATGCATTAAGTTGTAAAAGATAATTGGTAATGCACCCGAGTCATAGGCCAAACAGTTTGTAATTAATATATACCTCTGAGTAATTGTTTTATAATCAGATGTGTGATCACACATGGGAAAACTTTGTCTTGCCTGAGGGGCCAGGACAGTACAGAAAAACTTCCAGCTTCAAATGGCACCCAACATGGAGTCATGAAAAAGCTTTAAAAAGGTTATGAATGCACAGAAACAGAGCCACATTGGGCTTCCTAGTCTCACAGTGCAGCAGCAGTGCAGAGACTCCTGGCAGCTGCCTGGGAGAGGTAGCAAGTTTCCAGCTGCCATGAGCTAAGCTGCATGGCCAGTTTTTCTGCAATCTCTCTCATGGGCTTCAGTAAAACAACACTTGTCCCAGGCATCACTCGATGGTTTTGGATCACAGTCGTGGGCTATTGGCTGATGTGCCCACCAACTCAAGGTCAAGGTCAGTGCCATCTGCTTGGAGAAGACTTTCTTCACTGATAGCCTCTTCCTTCCTTTCTATCTAGCTCCTTCCCCTGTTCTGATAAAGCTAACACATCCCTTGCCTTTGTCAAGAACTGCTCTAGCTTCTATTCATCAGACTAAAATCAAGATTATAAATTTTAACTTATTTGGGACTTGTTTTTTTTTTCTCTTGTGCTTAATATTGTGCCTGGGGTTTAGGATCATGAAATTTCTTTCTTGGCTAAAATAAAGAACCAAGAATAAGGGACTGGTTAGATAATCTATGACTAAAGATCTTTGCTTCTCTTCCAGAAGATCTGAGTTTAGTGTTCTGACACCCACATAGTGGCTTACAACCATCAGCTCTAGGGCCATGATGTCCTCTTTTGAACAAATCTATATGCAGGAACAAACATACACATAATCATAATCATAACAAAAACAAAATCTCTAAATCCAAGTAAAAATCCATGGAATTGTTACTTTAAATGAAGTCCCACAGTTTCTTAAATTGTTCTCCACCGACAACACAGTATTTATGTGGATGACTCTTTGAATGTTTAATTTAGCGTAAACAGTGCACTTAAATTATGTATATATGTTTATATTTTTCTAAGTAGCTACCTAGAAAGTTCCCTAAATCTTAATGTAAATCAAACCTCACTAAATGTTTTCAGACCATGACTTGATTAACATCATAGAGAGGGGAGAGACTAGAAAACATTGTAGCTACAGTTTTTTATTTCACATGGGATAGTTTTGGATCAAGACTAAATTTCTATGTGTCACTTTATAGAGCAAAGAAAAAATACAGAATTTGACTTATTTTCTCACTGTGGCTGAAATTTGTAGATGTTGAAGATACCCTGTCCAGGTGCATTGGGAAAAGTAACACATAACAGCATAGAGGTCAGAGGACAGTTCTCTCTTGTTTTCAGACACATGTTTTGCTCTCATTTGTCTTCCCTGAGTCAGTAAATGAAAGTGTGTTTTCTTAGCTTCCATAAAGCATTTTTTAAATCCACCCAAAATGCCAGACTTCCCTATTCCTGGAGCATGTTAAAATGGATGTCTCTCACTAAGAGACTGCAATGGCGATGAGCTGTATCAGCCACAAGATGTCACTGAATTTTCAAACAAAACAGCTTTAAGGAATGTTGAAGTAAAAGCTAATGTGAAATCCAAGCTTTCTGTGGTCCTTACTGTGGCATCTATGGAGTAAGTAATGAAACTGTCATTTGTCTGGACATATTTCGCCATTTAGGATTTGGAAATTATTTTGCCTTACCTAACCATTGCACTGGGAACTGACTACAATTCCTGAATGGTGCTTTTCATAATGCAATGCCGATCCTGTCTTCACTTACAAAGATATGGAAACTATTCAGAAGAACAAAACAATATATATTTAATAGCCTTTCCATTACAGAAAGCTAATAAAAATCCATTATGAATAGATTTTACTTAGGAAATTACATTTCCATTTCTCTTGGGAAAAATGGGTACTTTATTTTTATGCTCCTTTGTAAATGACTGCAAAATCTTACAACTTCTGCGCCTTCTACTTGTGCAGCAATTTTATCAACTTTTAGAAAGAGTGCTACCAAATTATTGTCATCAATTACAAACTTTCTTCTATGAACTCCTGACATTATGTTTGTTACATTAGATCAAGGGGCTGAACATGCATCTGTTTTCCACATCAAAACTAAGATTAAATGTAAGAAAAGGTAATCAGTGAAGCATGGCAATCTTATCCTTGCATAGTTTATAATCTCTGATCACAGCAGGGATAATAGTTATCTAGTTGCATATTTAAATAATAAGCTTCAAAAAATCTCAAACCAAACGGTGCTGTATGAACTGATGCATGTTCCTCATTTATGCTTTTGAAAAATTGTTAATAAGTTGAATTTAGCAATGAAAACATCATTTTTTGACCAGGTTCAAATATTTCAACTTTTTATTTCCCTGACAAGACATAAACATTTTAAGATTTAAACATTATATCCCTTTGATGCCTCCATCCTATTTTTCTTAAGTATATATCATTCCTGCCATAGAGCATTTTCTTCTTGGCTCACAATTCTTTCTTCTATTAAAACTTCTACATATATAAAACCTCAGCATGCTGCAACTCTTCCCAGCCTCTAGTAAAGCTGATTAAATTTCATAATGTAGGTCCATTCTAGAATTTTGTGCCCCCATGAGGCCACTTGTGTGAAGCTGAAATGACTGATACTTCCTCCTTACAGTGGTCACTTCAAAAGACCCATGGAAGCTTCTCCCTGTGGTATGGTAAGTATGTAAGCATGATAATTTCACCACTGTCAAGGTGCAGGTAAAGGACAGAAGTTTAAAAACAGACAAAGATAATGAAGATTATTTTACTGTATTAAGAGGACAGTTTAATGTGTTGTGTTTATGTTGAGGTGTTTGATCCACTTGCATTTGAGTTTTGTGCCGGGTGATAGGTTTGGATCTATTTGCATTTTTCTACACACTACCATCCAGTTATGCCAGCACCATTTGTTATAGATACTATCTTTTTTCCATTGAATACTTTGGGCCTCTTTGTCAAAGATCTGGTGTTCATAGGCTTTTGGGTTTATGTGGGGATCTTCAACTTGATTCCATTGATCTTCAAGTCTGCCTGTACCAGGCTGTTTTTATTACTGTCGCTCTATAGTATAACTTGAAGTCTGGAAAAAAGCACATATATGTTTCTTTGCTACTATTATGAGCTCTGTATTTCTGTTTTTACAAATTTATGCTGTAATTTTTGTAATAAAATATTTTGGGGGGGGTATAGCTAGGGTCATCTGTTTCAGCATCTTCCAAGGAAGTTGCATTTGGTGATGGCTTCATCATGTTTTCTTGCTATTCTGTTTGTTGCCTGAACTGGTTGAAGACAGAAGGCTAGGTTCAGAAACACATTATATTTTATTTCATAGTAATATAAAAAGTAAGTCTTAAGAAGGGGCAAAGAGCTTTTTTGTTTAAGGGAGTTTCCTTAAAACACAAATGTATTCTAGAAAGAAACTTAAGGTAGAGTACCTATCTCATGGAAGCCAAAACCATGCCTTTTGCCTATTGCATGCCTACTTCTATCAACTGAGATGGTCAGTCCTCTCTTGGTTATATAGAGAAGTGCCATATGATCACTATTTTCCTACTATTATGGCACATCTATTGCAGTTGTATGTGATTGTTTTTAACATCTGTTGTTGCCATAAGGTTATTTCTGTTTGATACTGTACCTCTTTTCAAGAATAGAAATATCAAGAATACATATGATGTGTTTTAGATACAAATTAAGAAAGTTAAATATAAAAAGGTCCTGTAAGTTTATAACATTAATTGATGAAAGAAGAGACTCTCACCTAGCTGATCCAAAAAAAAAAAAAAAAAAAAAAAAAAAAAAAAAAACCTCATAGGTGCTTTTCTAGATGTTAATTTATTAGATATTCTGAAGAAAGATTTGACTTAGAACAGAAGACAACATTTGAGAATGGCCATCACACTCATTTCTTTCCACCCCAAACATCTATTTTATACCCATTTTTCCTGCTTCCATTAGTGAAGAATATTCCTGGGCTCTTGGATTCTACCTGCTGGAATCTCTGTCTTTCTTTCACACAGTTGTTGATCTCCGCAGCTGACTTGATCTCACTATCACTTTATTCATGTGGTATAAGCTAGAGATATTATTATTATCTGCTATCAGATTATATTGTGACATTTAAACAAATTGATACATACATTTAGAAAAATTTCAAGAGTGTAATAACATACTATTGTTAGTGCTATTATTATTGTTAACACAGTAGCTTTCTGTCTACTAAATTTTTGGAAAAAATGAAGTAATTTTCTTCAGCTAAGAAATTTTAAAACTTACCAATCTTGACTATTATTATATAAAATTTCTCTTTTCACTATTGTAAGCATTTTGCCTGATAAAATTGGAATAGGTCCTGGGGATCAGAGCAATGAAGAGTTGGGTCAGTGTTCAGTGAACCTTGATAAATTGTTCTCTGATGACTTGTCATTTTCTATTCTTTAAAGAGGCATTAAGAATTTATAACAATGTTCTAGTTACATTATCATTTGGATAGTGTGTTTATGCCAATTTCTACTGTCAATCCTAATTACCAGAAGTTAAATTCATTAAAAAATAATATTTTTCCAGTATTTTTTCTGATTCACCTTGCTACCTAGAGTAAATCAATTTCTTTGTGGTACACTTGCCATAGTTAACAATTTATTCACCAAGTGAAATGTATTAGAAGCTCTCTGATTTATTCACTATTTGGTTTCCAAGCACTTTTGGATGCTTTGGGAGTATTCACAGAACCTTAGGAATGATGTAGCCCAACAGATTATATATTACTGTTACTTTTATGTACTTGATAAAGGTGCTTTTTCAGTCTATTCTTTGAAGGAGGGGTTCTAACTTGTGGATAGTATATGCACTAGTTAGTCAGACTATCTATAGAGCTAAAGTAAAGGTATAAACCCTTCACATGGCTTTTTAGACTGATTAGTATGTGGATACTACAGACTCAACAAAGACTTATCTGTGTTGAGGAGAGTTAACTTACACTATTTAGATAGTCTAGTACTAAAACACACTACCATTTTGACACTTTATTTAGAGTCATTGTTTCCCACACGAAGTGTGGCAGTTAGATTGTTACACAGGCTAAATAAAATACTATATGTAAGAAAAGAACATTTGCTTCTGTGTTCAGACATCCTAGACATGAGGCCAGGGTTTGTTACTACAACAGACATGTGAGACACACACACGCACACTCACACACAAATTTCTTTAAAGCATTTTGTCTTTATAGTTGAAGAGCAAGCCTAGAATATTCTGGCTCAGTCTAAAAGCCTGCATGGTACAGAGCTGTAAACTTTCTATTCCCAGTTGTCCTGACAATGGACCCTTATCTTAAAAGAATTTTGTGATGAGAAAAATTCCTTCTTTGCTTCTATTAAAAAAGATAGTGAATCTGCTATTCCTTTGGGTAAGAAAGCTTATAAAAGAGCTTTATGGTTTCCATTGTGAAACTAATGCTCTATGGGATTTAAAGACCTGTACTTTCTCCACATTAAGAGAGCCTGTTAAAGACTAAATGAGAGGTAGGAGACTGTTAAAACAAACAAACAGAAAAATAGAGGTTTACATTGTTTCACCATTTTGGGAAGAAGCACAGGAAAAATGTGACTTATGTTGCAGGGAAAAGGTAAAGTGATAAAGTGGTTGACATAATTTGTTAACTGCAGAAGGACTATGCTTGTTGGAGAGTTTTGATAGCTGGTGAGCATCTAAGTGATCATCAACCAAACAAACTGAAATTTCCATTGTTGCACCTATGCTTCTCATCCATCTCCATCCAAAAAGCATCTTGCATTCAAAACCCAACTGTAGCTCTTCAGCTACTGCTATACCTGGGAATGGTAGTAGATGTTGTTGTGTTCTTCGTTATGGTCTACAGATTTGGAATAGATTTGAAATGCAATGAAAATAAAAGCATTTAATGTCATTCCCACAGCTGCCTTTTTCTTTGGATCAAGTTCTACATCTTTTTTAGGCTTCCCTAGGAAGTTCAGATTCAAATAAATTCTGGAGGCCCAGGCTAGCACAGATCCATTTTCCAAATAATTTGTTCAAGCATAGATTCAGTACTCTTTCTAGTCTGAAGGTTACTAACAATTTGTGGATATCGCTCCCCTTTCAAATTTATTTTATTCAAAGTGTTGAGCTTATGAAAAAGATCAGAATAGCAACAACATTCTAATATAATAAGCAGTGTGGGTCCTATTTTCTGTTTTAATAGTAAAGAAGAGAAAGAAATTGTATGGCGAGCCATAAAATATATCACCTACACATACTTTACACAAAGGCTGGGAAACAGCTAGTATGAATTTAGCCAAACAGTTCATCTTCTAAATGTCCATCTGCCTCGTGATCCCTGGCAGCATGATTAGTGAATCTCTCTGGCATGCTCCACCCACTGGAAGCCGTGGCCATGTGGCTGGCATCCAGACTTTGAGCATTCATGCGTCCAACTTCTTTCAGCTGCCCTAAAATCTGCTCAGATTCCCCTGGGAATTCAGAGCTTGTCCCACCTCCATTGTGTTCTTTGTTTCTTGAGCTCTCAGATTCCCAGAACTGGAGAGGAGAAAGCATCCTTCATTTTGGACCAGGGAATGGTGATTTTTCTCTCGATTTCAATGGCACAACTTTTTTCTTTCATCTCCATAATGTCTGGTATCTCTTATCAACCTACATCCCAAAATTTCCCGACATAAAGCTCACTCACAAAGCATTTTATAAAGCATAGAGTTCCCTGTAAGTGAGTAGGGTTTTTTTTCTAAATTAAAATAATTATATTTGCAAAACTTTGATTTTCTCAAATAATTGTATTTGAGGGGAAAAATCAGCTTTGAATAGAGGAGAATAAAGCAAGTGAGTGATTTGGGATCTCTTCAAAAACTTTCCAAATCAGTAGCTGTTGTTCTGTTTCTTATTTTGGAGCAATTGTGACAAAATAGAGTTCAGAGTATAATATGCAACTACATCATATAATTGAGTTCCATGTAAAGACTCAGATCATCTTTCAGGCAATCCCTAGAATCACAACATCTGATAGTCTGACCAGCACCTGCTAAGGTGAGCATAAAAGGTTTACACATAATATCTTTTGTTGCTGCGAACATGCATCTGGATGTGGGGAGACCTGCTTTTAGCTGTAATTCTAGTCACGAAATTCACATTTTTCTCCAATAAGAATATTTAGGACCAAACTTCATCATTAGCAGATGGCATGCAGAGGATTGGAAGCACAAGGAAACTGTTAGGTTGTACTACAGGAGAGACTTGGGAACATGCAAAAATGCCTTTTTGGAATATTCTGGACCACTTCTAGATGATGCTTTTAAAGATACAGAGCTGAAGACAAACTCTAAGTGGTCACTAGATTGAAATAACCTGGGTATCCATGCCGGGTTATATGTGTCCTTCTCTGGAACTCCTCAATTGCTTTTTATTGCCTTACCATAAGGATGACTACACTCCTCATATACTATAATTCTGGTCTGGTCTGTTATTTCAGGTTCATTATAAATTATATTCCCTATTTTCCCGACCCAGCCCTGTAAAATCTCATGCATTAGCTATATGAGACAACTAGTTGCTTGTATACACAAAACAAAGAGTAATATATCCATACATAAATTCATATGTGAAATATTAATAATAAATATATGCAAATCTGAAAACCCTATGTTAGTTCCCGACATGGATTTGTACTGTTTAATTCTACTAATGTGAAATTCAGGCAGAAAGAATTTATACTTACACTAATTAGGTTGAAGTTTGGCTTTGGCTAGTCAAGACTGACTTAGAGGTTACAGGAACTATGGAGGAGGCAATGTTCTACATTTTAATTGCAGTATGAGATCTAGAATTAGGTATATTTGTCAAAATTCATCAAAGTATTTTGTTGTATGCAAGTTTTACATTGAAAATATAATCTCTTCTTTATTGATAAGAGAAAACCATGTCAGGAATGAGTCTACAGTTGGACTAACATCTGCTTCTGCAAATTCTTACCTGGCAATGGAAGGCATATCTCAATAATCAGATTCTCATTATTTTTGTTGCTATCACATGAATAGTTAAGTTGCATAGGGCCATTATGGACAACATCCTCATTGCCTTTTCTACCTCAGATATGGGGATGAGGATGGTGAGTAAAAAACTGCTGCCAGAATTTAGGACCCTTGCTACCAAGAAGCAAGAATAGGAGCAATATTTATAGTCTTTGTCGCAAAAATTACATTGATCAGTTAACCAATACATATATGTCATCAGCACTACTGATAAATTGTGGAGGTTTGGCTGACATTTTAATTCATATGTTGTTTAATGAGTATCAGAAACACATATTTCCCTGTTAATGTTAATGGATGACACATCCAGGACACATAGTATAAACAAAAAGGTGAAATAAGAGAGATTAAAAAAAATGTGTATTAGTTAGCTTGCTTATTGTAGTAGAAAACCTGAAAAGGAGAAATCTAGCAAAGGAAAGGCATGTAAGAGATTGTAGCTTGAGGATTGGGAGGGCCTGTTTACAGAAATCTGAGTTACCTGCAGTCAGAAATAGAAAGAGATGGATGCCAGTTTGCAGCCTGCTTTCTCCTTTTTATTCAGTTTGGAGCCCTAACCCATGGAATGATGCCTTGCACATTCAGGTTGAGTCTTTTTTTTTTTCTTCTTCTTTATTTATTTTGTATTTATCAAAAAAAAAAACCATAACAGTAGAATGAATTTAAAATGCTGAAAAGTTAACAATAACTATAAAGAAGATAAAAATCATAAGCATGACTTATCAAGAGTGATAATGCAAATAAGATTGCTACACATATACTTACTTTGTGTTCAGCTTTCCCTCTGAATTTTTTTTTCCATCCCTGTATATCCTTATTCAAGGTCCCTTCCCCATCCCACCACATCAGGTCATTTTTCTTCTCCGCAACTCCCCACCCCTCCCTGGACAGGGAGCAGACAGTCCTATGGTCCCACTGACCCAATAATGCTTGGATCAGTCTCCACTCCTGGCCAAATCAAGTTTTGTCCCCCCTCCCTCAAGAGTGAGTCAGTTGTTCCTATAGTTGGAGTGGCAACCAAAGGGTCAGTCCAGGGTGTTTCTGATCCCAAGCTGTTCAGTGGTTGTGATTTGCCTCTTGGGCATGCTTGGCTTCTTTTCTTGTTTGTTTGTTTAGAGACCACTAATGAGTGAGTACATCCCCTGCTTATCTTTCTGAGTCTGTGACACCTCACTCAGGAGGATATTCTCCAAATCCATCCATTTGCTGCAAATTTTAGGATATCATTTTTTCTTACTGCTGACTAGTATTCCACTGTGTAGATGTACCACAGTTTGTTAATCCATTCTTCAGTTGACAGACATCTAGGTTGTTTCCAGGTTCTTGCTATTACAAATAATGCTGCCATGAACATAGTGGAGCTAATGCTTTTGGGGTGTGAATGTGCCTCTTTAGGGTATACACCCAGAAGTGGTATTGCTGGGTCCTCGGGGAGATTGATTCTCAATTTTCTGAGAAACCTCCATATTGCACTCCAAAGTGGCTGAACAAGCTTACACTCCCACCAACAATGGAGGAGTGTTCCCCTTGCTCGACATCCTCTCCAACATAGGCTGTCATCTGTGCCTTTTATCTTAGCCAATCTAACAGGTGTAGGTGGTACCTCAAAGTTGTTTTGATTTGCATTTCTCTGATGGCTAAGATGAAGAGCACTTTTTAAGGTGCCTTTCAGCCATTTGTAGTTCCTCTGCCGAGAATTCCCTTTTTAGATCTGTTCCCCATTTTTTGATTGGGTTATTCAAGATTTTGGGCTCTAGATTCTTGAGCTCTTTATATTTCTTAGGGATCAGTACTCTATCACTTGTAGGGTTGGTGAAAATCTTTTCCCATTCTGTAGGCTGGCGTTTTGCCCTATTGACAGTGTCCTTGGCTTTGCAGAAGCTTCCCAGCTTCAGGAGATCCCACTTATTGATTGTTGGTCTTAGTGCCTGTGCCACTGGTGTTATATTTAGGAAGTGGTTGCCTGTGCCAATTTGTAGAAGTGTATTTCCCACTTTCTTTTCTATCAAGTTCAAAGTGGCTGGGTTTAAGTTAAGGTCTTTGATCCACTTGGATTTGAGTTTTGTCCACGGTGACAGGCTCGGATCTATTTGCATTTTTCTACACACTTTCATCCAGCTATGCCAATACCATTTGTTAAATATACTATCTTTTTTTCCAATGAATGTTTTGGGCCTCTTTGTCAAAGATCAGGTGTTCATAGGCTTTTGGGTTAATGTCTGGATCCTCAATTTTATTCCATTGGTTCACAAGTCTGTTTTTATGCCAGTGCCAGGCTGTTCTATTACTGTAGCTCTATAGTACAGCTTGAAGTCAGGGATGGTGATACCTCCTGAGGTTCTTTTGTTGAGTAAAATTGTTTTAGCAATCCTGGCTTTCCTGTTATTCCAAGTGAAATTGAGTATTGTTCTTTCAAGGTCCAAAAAATATTGTGTTGGGATTTTGATAGGCAGTGCATTGAATCTGTAGATTGCCTTTGATAGAATTGCCATTTTTACCATGTTGATCCTACCAATCCAGGAACATGGGAGAGCTTTCCATTTTCTGATATCCTCTTCCATTTCTTTCTTCAGTGATTTAAAATTTTTGTCAAATAGGTCTGTTAATTCTTTGGTTATAGTTACTTCAAGGTATTTAACACTATTTGCAGCTATTATGAAGGGTAATGTTTCAATTATTTCTTTTACAGCTCTTCTATCTTTAGTGTATAGAAGGGCTACTGATTTCTTTGAGTTAATCTTGTATCTTGCTACATTGCTGAAGGTGTTTTTCAGCTGTGGGTCACTTATGTATACTATCATATCATCTGCAAAGAGAGCTAGCTTCACTTCTTCTTTTCCAATTTGTATCCCCTTAATCTCTTTTCATTCCCTTATTGCTTTAGCTAAAACTTCGAGAACTATATTGAATAGATAAGGGGAGAGAGGACATCCTTGTCTAGTTCCTGACTTTAGTGGGATTGCTTTGTGTTTTTCTCCATTAAGTTTGATACTGGCTGTTGGCTTCTTGTAAATTGCCTTTATTATATTTAGGTATTCTCCCTGTATACCTGATATCACCAGGGCTTTAATCATAAAGGAGTGTTTTGGTTTTTTAAAGGCTTTTTCCGCATCTAAGGATATGATCATGTGGTTTTGTTCCTTTAGTTTGTTTATATGATAGATAACATTTACAGTTTTTCGTATGTTAAACCAGCCCTGCATTTCTGGGATGAAGCTTACTTGGTCGTGGTAGATGATATCTTTTATGCATTGTTGTAAACAGTTTGCCAAAATTTTGTTGAGAATTTTCGCGTCAATATTCATGAGGGAAATTGGTCTGTAATTCTTCTTCTTTGTTGTGTCTTTGAGTTGCTTGGGTATTAGGGTGATTGTGGTCTCATAGAAGGAATTTGGCAATATTCCTTCAGTTTCTACTGTGTGAAATAGTTTGAGGAGTAACAGTAGTAATTCTTCTTTGAATGTCTGGTAGAATTCGGCACTGAAACCATCTGTACCAGGGCTTTTATTTTTGGGGATGTTTTTAATGACAGCTTCAATTTCCTTAAGGGTTTTAGGCCTGTTTAGGTAATTAATCTGATCTTCATTTAATTTTGGTAGATGGTACCTGTCCAGAAAGCTGTCCATTTCTTCTAGGTTTTCCATTTTTGTGGAATACAGATTTTCAAAGTATGATCTGATAATTCTCTGTATTTACTGGGGGTCTGTTGTTATGTCCCCTTTTGGTTTCTGATTTTGTTGATTTGAACACTCTCTCTCTGTTTTTTGATTAGTTTGGCTAAGGGCTTATCTAGCTTGTTAACTTTCTCAAAGAGCCAACTCTTAGATTCATTGATTGTTTGTATTGTTCTTTTTGTTTCAATTGTATTGATTTCAGCTCTAAGTTTGATTATTTCCTGTCATTATTCCTTCTAGGTGAATTCGCTTCTAATTGTTCTAAGGCTTTCAGCTGAGCTGTTAGGTCTCTAGTGTGGCATTTCTCTAGGTTTTTCATATAGGCATCTAGTGCTATGAATTTTCCTCTTAAGACTGCTTTCATTGTGTCCCACAAGTTTGGATACGTTGTAGATTCATTTTCATTGAATTCTAGGAAGACTTTGATTTCTTTCTTAATTTCTTCCTTGACCCAGAGATGGTTCAGCTGAGTGATGTTTAGTTTCCATGATTTCGTAGGCTTTCTTTGGGTTTTGATGTTGTTGAACTTTAACTTTAGGCCCTGGTGGTCCAATATGTTACAAGGGATTATTTCCATTTTTTTGTATCTGCTGATATTTGCTTTATGACCAATTATGTGGTCAATTTTGGAGAAAGTTCCATGAGGAGCTGAGAAATATGTATATTCCTTTGCCTTTGGGTGGAAGCTTCTGTAGATATCTATTAAATCCATTTGCATCATAAACTCATTTAGACTCCTTATTTCTCTGTTGAGACTCTCTGTCTGGTTGATCTATCCAGGGGTGAAAGTGGGGTATTGAAGTCTCCCACTATTAGGGTGTAAGAATTGATGTGCTTTAGCAATGTTTCTTTTACATAAGTAGGTGCCCTTACATTAGGGGCATAAATATTTAAGACTGAAATCTCCTCTTGACCAATTTTCTTGTGATGAATAAGTAGTGACTATCTTGGTCCCTTTAAATTGCTTTTAGCTTAAAGTCTACTTTGTTAGATATTAGGGTTGCAACCCCTGCTTGTTTCTTAGGACCATTTGACTGGAAAATCTTTTCCCAACCCTTTATTCTAAGCCTGTGTCTGTCTTTGCGGTTGAGGTGTGTTTCTTGTAGGTCACAGAAGGATGGCTTCTGTTTGTGTATCCATACTGTTAGTGTGTGACATTTTATAGGAGAGTTGAGACCATTGATATTAAGGGAAATTAGTGACCATTGATTCATATTTCCTGCCATTTTTGGTGGTAAATTGTTTGTATTTCCTCTCTCTAGGGTATTCTTCTGTGGTATTATTGATTGTTTGTGATTTTGTGGGTGTATCTGGGGTCCTTAGGTTGGAGTTTTCCCTCTAATACTCTCTGTAGTGCTGGATTGGTAGATAGATATTCTTTCTGTCTGACTTTGTCCTGAAATACCTTGTTTACTCCATCTATGGTTATTGATAATTTTGCAGGGTATAGTATTCTAGTTTGGCAGCCATGCTGTTTTAGCGTCTGTATAACTTCTGACCAAGCCCTTCTAGTTTTCATCATTTCCATTGAATAGTCAGGCGTTATTCTGATGGGTCTGCCTTTATATGTGAGTTGGCCCTTTTCTTTTGCAGCTCTTAAAATTTTTTCTTTGTTCTGTATGTTTTGTGGCTTGATTATAATGTGGCACACTGACTTTTTTGGGGTGGTCATATCTATTTGGTGTTCTGTAAGCTTCTTGTATCTTTATAGGCATTTCCTTGTTCAGGTTAGGGAAGTTTTCTTCTATGATTTTATTGAAAACATTATCTGTTCTTTTGAGCTGGTATTCTTCTCCTTCTTCTATTCCTATTATTCTCAAATTAGGTCTTTTCATGGTGTCCCAGATTTCCTGAACATTTTGAGTTATGGCTTTTTTAGTTGTACTATTTTTTTTGACTGATATATGTATTTGAGCTACTGAGTCTTCCACTTCAGAGATTCTATCTTCCATCTCTTGAACTCTGTTTGTTATGCTTGAATCTGTGTTTCCAGTTTTTTCTTCAGATTTTCTATTTCCATCTTTGCCTCATTTTGTGCCTTTTTTATTGCTTCCATTTCAGCTTTTATTTCAGCTTTTAGTTCCTGGCATGTTTCTTTCATAGATTTGTTCATCTCTTCTAATTTTTTGTTTGTATTTTCTTCTATTTCTTTAAGGCTATTTTTCCTATCTTCTTTGAGAGCTTTGATGATCATCAAAAAGGAATTTTTGGTGTTCCTTCCTTCTGTTTCCTCTTCATTGTTCAGTTCAGGTCTTGTATTTGTAAGATTGCCACTCTCTTCTGGAGTTACCATGTTGTTCTTTGTATTATTATGTAATTTTTTGCACTGATGTTTGCCCATGGGTTCAGTGGTTCACGATTAGATTGCTCCTGGTCAGTAGTGGCACTCGGGCTTGTGTGCCTCCTTTCACCTCTCTGGGCAGGGTCTGAATCTGCCCTTCAGAGACCCCAGAAGTTATCTGTTTGCTCAGTTCAAGGTCGAGGTGGGTAGCCGTGCAAATTCCCTCAGCAGGAGCTGTTGGTATGGTGACAGGCAGTCTTTATCTGTGCCTGCTACAGAGTGCACTGGGACTTACTTTGCAGACAGCACCCTGTCCTGGAAGGGGAACCAGAACCGATGGCAGCTCAACTCTCCCTCCCTGGCTGGTATATAGGCACTTGGGCCTGGTGACCCCTCCTCACCTCTGGGCGGGGTCTGATTCTGTCCTTCAGGGACCCCTGTAGTTTTCTCTTTGCTCAGTTAGTGACTAGTGTTTTATCAGTTGAGTTGACTTTGTATTCTCTCTTCATTTTATTTATTTGGTCTTGAAATAAATTAATTTACAATCACTTAAATATTAGAACTGCTCATATTGTGTTTAGAAGACACATCTGAGCTTTATCAGATACTTCTGAATAGAATTTTAAGCTCTCCCAGTCTTTTCAGTTACTGGTTATTTATATTAAATATTGCATTATTACCCTTCACAACAATTGTAATAAGGAAATTAATTCATTATTTTTCTGTAGGTATAAAATGGTGCTTCACAAAAATACATTCTCTATGTATATCTGTGAGTTCATGAGTGAGAGTGCATGTGAAAACGGGTTTTAAAAATATAGACTGGTCCTTATTATTGAAGATGTATATCATATATATATGTCATGTTGTACACGATAAATGGATATAGCCTTGTCTCAGTTAAAAATGAACAGATTGGAAAAGATAGTACAATTGCCATCTACAAATGGGAAACTGAGGCTGGCTCTAGACTGGTGGTTCTCACCCTTCCTAATGCAACCCTTAATACAGTTCCTCATGTTATGGTGACCCCCAGCCATAAGTTATTTTCATTGCTACTCCATAACTGTAATTTTGCTACTGTTATGAATCACAGTGTAAATATCTGTGTTTTCCAGTGGTGTTAGACGACCCCTGTGAAGGGTTGTTTGCAGCTCACAGGTTGAGAACTCCT